>JZLH01S0619148.1:7676-21503 GCA_001188425.1 Eucidaris tribuloides
TTTCCCCGTAAGCAGCCAGTATTGTATATCTATTGAAATTATAGGGTTTAATACAAACAAGTAACTTGAAGAATAAATACAACAGGTAACTCACACTTGGTGTTGATGTCCAGTGTAGTGCCGAATAAATACTAACACCTGACACCAACACCGAGTCTGAAATCATCCGATACGTGTCTATCAATCCTCCAGTTACGTCATCAATTCGATGAGTTTGGTATAGGTTAGGTTAAGGTTAGTTGGTAGTTGAAAATGGATATTTTTTTTTTTTTAGAAAAAGTTTTTGGTACTACCATTTCATGAGAAACCCTCTTTAGTCCAGCCAAGAATGCTCTGGCTATGCATGATAAAAAACACACAATATTTTGTTTTAAAAGAAAACTAGTGTAAAGGCATTTAGTTCGATGCTGAAAACTCGGCGAGTGATTCTTCTCCAGTTTTATTACATGTATACTCTGCTGCTTAATTCTCAGACAAAAAGTACTTTGAATTGAAAAAACACTTATATGTATAAGCATTGGTTAACATCGTTAAAACCCTACTTAAAAAATATCAAACTTCGATATCTGACTACATGATATTGTTTTGATGGACAGATAAACACCCTTCACATACAACACTTTAGAATTTATGTTGTCGATGGGAGATTGTGTATACATGTACACATCAGCACATGAAATTCATGTACTACAATTTTTTCTTCAAAGCTTCATTTTTAGACATTATCAGAGACACAAGCATAAAGGATCTAGTAGCACAGATTCACAACGGGGAACATTATTAAAGGCAAGGTCCACCCTAACGTCAAGTTTAGTTTCATAAAAGCGAACAATGAGAGAAACGTATCTATGAAAGTTTGGCGAAAATCACCAAGAATAGCGGAGTTAGGAAGTTCAAAGTTTTATTTGTGACGTCACATACGAGCAGCTCCCATATGTCATGTAATATTAATTCAATAAATTGCCACTTTTTATTGGTTTAGGATAACTGATTTATTTTTTCATAGAAGCATGTATTAAATGATGTTTCTAATTATATATTGAATGCACAGGTAATATCATTTTCATTTTTTTTGAAGAAAATGGCACTTTATGTAATTATATTACATGACAATGGAGAATGCTCGCACGGTCACAAATTTAAAAACTTTGACAAATCATAGCTCCGCTATCTTTGGTGGATTTTCGCCAAACTTTCATCAATATTTTTCTCTCATTGTTCTGCTTTTATTAAAACTAACTTAACGTCATGGTGGACCTTGCTTTAAACAATGCTTCAACGAAAGATTTGTAGGGAGCGTCTGTTTTATTACATTGTTTCATATACAGAGAGTACACGCATTATTTCCTTTAATACAGTCGCTTTTTCTTCAACTGTTTTTTCTTCTGCTTATTTCCCATCTGTGATATCATCACACTTGTTTGTGACACTGGTTAATCATTTTTAGTATCGGTTAAATATTGACAACTGCTGTTGATCCAATGATCCCGCAGAGTAAAGCCGGAATTTCTTTTCCTCATTTTTCTACTCTTTCAATCATATTTTTTTTTACACAATGTTTGCACTTCTTTTCCAACTTGCTCCATATTCAATCCACGAACGTGTTAATGACATTCGGCGGCAATCGGGGGGGGGGGGAGGACGGGAGGACGGTGGGATGTGTTATTGTTTTTCTATTTTGTTAGCACGGATAGTTTTTGTTATTTGCGAACCTATTCAAAAGTAAAATATGATTGAAATACAGTATTTAACTTTATCAATATGGGGGGAACACTTTCCAGTCTTAAATGAATATGTTGGGATATTTTTCCCCACACGATGGTATTATCGCCTTTGGTGTTTTCACCCCCCCCGGTTTAAACATGTTTAAACACGTATTTCCCATAAAGCTCGAGACGAGATATCTCGTGTCTAGTCTTCAATGGGTAATACATATTTAACGTACGTCCATCAGCTAACCCGTATCTCCTTCAAATCAATTCAATTGACCGGCGAGTTGGCTCAGTGGTAGAGCGTCCGCCTCCGGTCCGGAACGTCGCGGGTTCGAGCCCCGGCCCGGTCATACAAAGATTTTTTAAAAATGGTACTTCTGCTTTCTAGCCAGACGCTCGCATTTAGAACAGAGAAGGGTAATAATAGCATTATGTCTTGCAGGGCCCGCTGGTAGAGCAGTCTTTGTGACTGAAGTGGCTACCTGGTAAAGAAGACGTTATTATTTATATTATTATTATTATTCAATACATTTCTTCCTTCAAATGACAAATTGAATAGTTAATAACAACTCAAATTTGCTATAACATGATAATTACTTATATTCGTCGATAATGAAATAGGTTATTACTAACCACAGAAATGAGGCAAAAAAGTAGTGTAAATGGAAGATCCCAGTGTGCTTACTAAGACAAACAACATTGGACACCGTACAGAAACATACATTCAGTTTCACCACACACACAAACATCCCCACATACATACATACACACACACGCACACGCACACCACACAAACACAAATATCCTCACACGCACGTACCACACACACACACACACACATATTCCACACACACCACACACACACACACACACACACACACACACACACAACACACACACACACACACACACACACACAAAGTGGTTTATCATCCGAGTCGGAACGAACGTGAAAATATCAAAACAATTCAATAAATGACCATGACAAATGGCTAAGTAGGATTTCAGATATAACGTACTCAAAAGGTTCAAATATTGATTTGACATCTTGTACGGTGCGAAATAAAGGTATTTTGAATCCACTGAATTGTATACCATTTAATGCATAATTAAGCACTTACCGAGTGAAAATGTTAAAGCAAGTTATTGATTGATAGCTATTAGTGCCGCGGAAATAAATATTTTGCCATTTATTGCCAGAACCTCGACCATATTCTTTATTGCTTAAGGTCGTCAACATTTTGCTTTTGATCAATCATTTTTTTAAGGTGGGCTAAATTGTACATCTATCGATCCGCGGTGACTTTCAATGTTTGAAGACAATGATAAATATCTATCTTCTATCCTCGAGTTTACTACCCATCTTCTTTCCAATTATCAGAATGAACTTAAAATCATTCTGATAAAAGTCTTCAAAGTCATACTTGACAGGATATGGGGATTCGGGAAGCAATACGCTTCTAATGCAAATACTACAGAGACATTAGACAGATCACTGGCGGCATTTTTTTTGTCTGGTTTTGAAAGACCCAGTTCGCTAATGTATATTTTCCTTAATGTGCGTGGGAATTTTATAGAAGTTATCCATGAAAAGATTTAGTGAGGTCCTCTCTATAGGTTAAATATTCAAAAGACAGTTCTCTCGGAATACTATTTAAGAGAAAATCAATTTAAAGTTCACTATATGACACTAAGTGTCAAAGAAAAGCTCCTTTCAAGTGCCAAACTCTTCAATCAATCTTGGGAATCCGTTTTTAATCAATTTCGGTAATGTGATTCTAGTAGTCTTATTAACACCAGAACTCGAAGATATCATATCATTTAAGTAGGCACCACCCAGGCGTACAATATTACGTTTCAAATAGTAAAAAGCAAAGTGCCTACAAGAAGAGATTGGTTCTTATTGTATTAAATATGGAGTACGGTAATGAGTATTTCAATTGGCGTTACATGTAAATAAGGCGTGCAGGGACACCACGATCTCACACAAATTTAAAGAAGGCATACATTGACCCAATGGTTATTCCACTAAATTGTTCAAAATTTAGAATTGGTGATAATGTATATTTTATTGAAAACGACCAGTTTCTCATGAGACAAAATTTATACCACCCTCTGCATGATAGATAATGCTTAAAGGGAAGTGGCAAATTGGAAGTATTCCTCGATTTAGACGTAATGCTCACAGAATCAAGTATACTCTTTAAGGTTTCTGCTGTAATTTTATGGTCAAACATTCCAGGCTCTGTTGTACATGTACAGTTATTATCAGAAAATGTTACGACGGTAAGAAAGATTTATGTAGCTTTCTATGGGATCAATTTCTATCAGGGCCAAATATAAATTCAATACAAGCAAATTAATATTTTTTCTCCTGAATCAAACAAATTTGAGACAAATCCTTCTAGCCTGGATATATACACCCCAGCCATGTATTTATTAGTATGTTTTGACTCACTTGATTCTTGTAGATTTTTGCCTTCTTATTAATATCCTTTATTCATTTGTTTATAGGGAGTCAGAAAATATATAACCCATAAGAACTTGAATATATAACATGTTGCTTTTATGGCAACGGAACTAGCATACGATGGGTAACAGCAATGCCACTGCTAACGAGATGCAATTCGTACATTGTAATAATCTCCTTTGCTTCTGAAAAACCGTAAAATGGAGAAAATTGTTACCTTGAGCTTCTCTTAGCCACTGTTCAGTGGAACTAACTCGGCACAACGATATACCCAGGATTCATTCACACTTTTGTTCTGTTTAATGGGTTTTTACGTTTTTTCAAACGGTTTACGGTTTATTTGAATATTAAATGTGATTGTGAAATGTCCACTATGTTTGAGTTTCATTAAGATTCTTACAATGTTTTATGGTCCCTCCAACAAACAGCATTATAACAGTTCATTAAAACCACCACATCATTAACACAATCTACGGAGAGCTAGATGGTTTAAATGTACAGACTACCAGAAGACTAACCCCCACTGTAGTCAAACTGTCTTGTGCAGCCATGTTGCCTATAGGGTTATTGAAACGGAGATAGGCGCCGCCTGATGTTATAGAAGCGGGACGGGTTTAGCGTTTTAACAATTAATAGACTGAGTTATGTCACCTGTAATTCAATTTTCAATTTAATTGCAACATCGTGTTCTACCTTCAAATCTAAACTCCTCTAAAAAAGGTTTCGCAACTCATCTTTGAGCATCGACACCTCTCTTGGAATTATAGTATAATATTTCATATTGGTATATTGTTACAGAGCCCGTTTATTTTGCCCCGCAATGATACCTCATTTGCTATGAAAATAATGAAAATAATGCGCAAAGACATTTTAATAAAGGGCAAAATCAAAAGTGAAATCTGCAAAATGCATTGTTATCGTCACTAGTTCAGTGTTTATTGTACATGTATGGAGAATAGATTGTGTTTAATGATGTGGTGGTTTTAATGAACTGTTATAATGCTGTTTGTTGGAGGGGACCATAAAACATTGTAAGAATCTTAATGAAACTCAAACATAGTGGACATTTCACAATCACATTTAATATTCAAAATAAACCGTAAACCGTTTGAAAAAACGTAAAAACCCATTAAACAGAACAAAAGTGTGAATGAATCCTGGGTATATCGTTGTGCCGAGTTACTTCACTAACCAGTGGCCTAAGTAGAGCTCAAAGGTAACAATTTTCTCCATTTTACGGTTTTTCAGAAGCAAAAGGAGATTATTACAATGTACGGAATTGCATCTCGTTAGCAGTGGCATTGCTGTTACCCATCGTATGCTAGTTCCGTTGCCATAAAAGCAACATGTTATATATTCAAGTTCTTATGGGTTATATATTTTCTGACTCCCTATAAACAAATGAATAAAGGATATTAATAAGAAGGCAAAAATTCTACAAGAATCAAGTGAGTCAAAACATACTAATAAATACACTGGCTGGGGTGTATATATCCAGGCTAGAAGGATTTGTCTCAAATTTGTTTGATTCAGGAGAAAAAAGTATTAATTTGCTTGTATTGAATTTATATTTGGCCCTGATAGAAATTGATCCCATAGAAAGCTACATAAATCTTTCTTACCGTCGTAACATTTTCTGATAATAACTGTACATGTACAACAGAGCCTGGAATGTTTGACCATAAAATTTTCACAGCAGAAACCTTAAAGAGTATACTTGATTCTGTGAGCATTACGTCCTAAATCGAGGAATACTTCCAATCTTGCCACTTCCCTTTAAGCATTATCTATCATGCAGAGGGTGGTATAAATTTTGTCTCATGAGAAACTGGGTCGTTTTCAATAAAATATACATTAATCACCAATTCTAAATTTTGGAACAATTTAGTGGAATAACCATTGGGTCAATGTATGCCTTCTTTAAATTTGTGTGGAGATCGTGGTGTCCCTGCACGCCTTATTTTACATGTAACGCCAATTGAAATACTCATTACCGTACCTCCATATTTAATACAATAAAGAACCAATCTCTTCTTGTAGGCACTTTGCTTTTTACTATTTGAAACGTAATATTGTACGCCTGGGTGGTGCCTACTTTAAATGATATGATACTTCGAGTTCTGGTGTTAATAAGACTACTAGAATCACATTACCGGAAATTGATTAAAAAACGGATTCCCAAGATTGATTGAAGAGTTTGGCACTTGAAAGGAGCTTTTCTTTGACACTTAGTGTCATATAGTGAACTTTAAATTGATTTTCTCTTAAATAGTATTCCGAGAGGAACTGTCTTTTGAATATTTAACCTATAGAGAGGACCTTCACTAAATCTTTTCATGGATAACTTCTATAAAATTCCCACGCACATTAAGGAAAATATCAATTAGCGAACTGGGTCTTTCAAACCAGACAAAAAAAATGCCGCCAGTGATCTGTCTAATGTCTCTGTAGTATTTTGCATTAGAAGCGTATTGCTTCCCGAATCCCCCATATCCTGTCAAGTATGACTTTGAAGACTTTTATCAGAATGATTTTAAGTTCATTCTGATAATTGGAAAGAAGATGGGTAGTAAACTCGAGGATAGAAGATAGATATTTATCATTGTCTTCAAACATTGAAAGTCACCGCGGATCGATAGATGTACAATTTAGCCCACCTTAAAAAAATGATTGATCAAAAGCAAAATGTTGACGACCTTAAGCAATAAAGAATATGGTCGAGGTTCTGGCAATAAATGGCAAAAATATTTATTTCCGCGGCACTAATAGCTATCAATCAATAACTTGCTTTAACATTTTCACTCGGTAATAACTATTTCACTTCGGTAGCTGGCTTAATTAGACATTAAATGGTATACATTCAGTGGAATTCAAAATAAGCCTTTATTTCGGCACCGTACACATGTCAGAATCAATATTTTGAACTTTTGAAGTACGTTAATTCTGAAACCTACTTAGGGCCATTTGTCATGGTCATTTATTGAATTGTTCTGATATTTCACTTGTTCGTTCCGACTCCAGGTATGATAAGACACTTTGTGTTGTGTGTGTGTTGTGCTGTGTGTGGTGTGTGTTGTGGTGTGTGTTGTGTGTGTGTGTGTGTGTGTGTGTGGAATGGATGTGGTGTGATTCTGTGTGTGTACGTCGTGTGAGGATATTGTGTTTGTGTGTGTGTGCGTCGGCGTGTTGTTGTATTGTATGTAATGTGGGGATGTTTTGTGTTGTGGGAACTGAATGTTATGTTTCTGTAGTGTCCAATTGTGTTGTCTTAGATAAGTCACAACTGGAATCTTCCATTTACCGTACTGGACTTTTGGCTCTATGTTTGTGGTTAGTAATGAACACTATTTCATTATCGACGAATATAAGTAATATCAGTTATAAATCAAGATTTTTGAGATTGTCTATTAACTATTCATTTTTCCATTTGAAGGAAGAAATGATTGAATCAATAATAATAATAATAACCTAATAACGTCTTCTACGCTCAGGGTAGCCACTCAGTCACAAAGACTGCTCTACAGCGGGCCGCAAGACATAATGCTATTATTAACCCTTCTCATGTTCTAAAATGGGCCGAGCGTCGCTGGCTAGAAGCAGAAGACTCATTTTTAAAAAATCTTGTATGACCCGCGGCCGGCCGGGGCTCGAACACCAGCGACGTTCCGGACCGGAGGCGGACGCTCTACCACTTGAAGGGCAACTGCCGTAATTGAATTGTTGAAAGAAACTACGGGGGTTAGCTATGGACGTAGCTTAAAATATGTATTACCCATTGAAGACTAAACACACGATATATCTCGTCTCGAGGCTTTATGGAATACGTGTTTAAACTATGTTTAAACCGGGGGGGGTTGAAAAACTAACAAAAAGCGATAAACCCAATGTGTTGGGAAGAATATCCCAACATCATTCAGTTAAAGAGCTGGAAAGTGTTCCCTCCCCCATATACCTCTGATAAAGTTAAAATACTGTATTGTCATCATATTGTACTTTTGAATGAGGTTCGCAAATAACAAACAACTATTCCGTGCTTAAACAAATAGAAAAACATAAACCAATCCACCGTCCTCCCCCCTCCCCCCCCCCCCGATTGCCGCGAATGTCATTAACTACGTTCGTGGCATTGAATATGGAGCAGTTGGAAAAAGAAGTGCAAACATTGTTAAAAAAAAATATATTCGAAAGAGTAGGAAAAATGAGGCAAAGAAATTCCGGCTTTACTCTGGCGGGATCCATTGATCAATCAGCAGTTGTCAATATTAACCGATACTAAAAATGATTAACTCAGTGTCACGAAACACAGTGTGATGAGTATCCAGATGGCAAATAGGCGAGAAGAAAAAACATTGAAGAAAACAGCGACTGTATTATAGGAAATAATGACGTGTTACTCTCTGTCATATTTGAAACAATGTAATCAAAACAGACGCTTCCCTAACAATCTTTCGTTGAAGGCATTGTTTAAGCAAGGTCCCACCATGACGTTCAATTAGTTCTTTAAAAAAGCAAACATGAGAGAAAAATATTGAATGAAGTGGCGAAAATCACCAAAGAATAGCGGAGGTATGATTTGTCAAAGAGTTTTAAATTTGTGAACCGCGGGCGAGCATTCCTCATTGTCATGTAATATAATTACATAAAGTGCCATTTTCTTTCAAAAAAATGAAAATGAATATTAACCTGTGCACTTCAGAATATATAATTAGAAACTCGCGATTCTCATTAATACATGCTTCTACTGAAGAAATAATAAAAAGTGGCAATTTATTGAATTAATATTACATGACATATGGGGAGCTGCTCGTATGTGACGTCACAAAATTAAAAAATTGAAACTTCATAACTCCGCTATTCTTGGGTGGATTTTCGCCAAACTTTCATTGATATGTTTCTCTCATTGTTCGGCTTTTATTTAACTAAATTGATGTTAGGGTGGACCTTGCCTGTAACTCTTAACATACCAAAGTCACAAATATGCACCATACAATACCCACAATGTCCTTAGAGCTGGGATTTATCTGGTATGTTAAGAGTTAATAATGTTTCCTACTAGATCCTTTATGCTTGCGTCTCTGATAATGTCTAAAAATGAAGCTTTGAAGAAAAAATTGCAGTACATGAATTCATGTGCTGATGTGTACAAGTGTACATAATCTTGCTATCGACATGTCTAAAGTTTTGTGTTGAAGGGTGTTTCTCTGTCCATCAAAACAATAACATGTACGTCAGATATCGAAGTTTGATATTTTTTAAGTAGGGTTTTAACGATGTTAACCAATGCTTATACATTATAAGTGTTTTTTCATTCAAAGTACTTTTTGTCTGAGAATTAAGCAGCAGAGTATACATGTAATAAAACTGGAGAAGAATCACTCGCCGAGTTTTCATCATCGAACTAAATGCCTTTACAACTAGTTTTCTTTTAAAACAAAATATCGTGTTTTTTTTATCAGGACAGCCAGAGCATTCTGGCTGGAATAAAGAGGGTTTCTAATGACATGGTGGTACCAAAAAACTTTTTCTCGATAACAAAAAATCCATTTTCAACTATCGATACCAAAACTCATCGAATTGATGACGTAAGTGGAGGGATTGGATAGACACGTATTGTGTGATTTCAGACATGGTGTTGGTGTCAGGTGTTAGTGTTTATTCGGCACTAACACTGGACATCAACACCAAGTGTGAAGTTACCCGTTGTATTTATTCTTCAAGTTACTTGATTTGCATTTGAACACTCTAATTTATAATACTGACTGCTTGGGGAAAAATGGCAAGATTGGACGTAATTCTCATTTTAGGACGGAATGCTTCCGGAATGAAATATAGTGTTTAAGGTTTCTGCTGTGAAAATTTCGTAGTCGATTTTACTCTTTGTGATACAATCATGATCAGAACATTTTGTGATGGTAAAATTTGTCTGGTATACACTAAGAAAATAGGTTCAACTTTGCACCTTTAAAGGTACAGACCAATGTCACACTGGGAGCATTTTTAAAGGTGCAAATGTGCACCTTTGATGCAGGATTGCACCATAAAAAATTAAAAGTATTCTTCTTTTTTCTTGCAAACTGTGTGGGTGTGTGCGAACCGCAATTTACGTCCATTCGAGTGCTATATATATACGAGCTTTTGAATATTTGCAAATTAACTGTATTATAATGTAAATATAGTATTTAAATTATAATACAGTTTATTAACAAATATTTATGAGCTCGTACATTAATGACCCGGTCGGGGCTCGAACAGACGTGAGGCGGACACGCTACCCACTTGGCCATCACGCCGGCCGTGAAGGTTTTATTTTCACCTGATTATATTGCGTTGAAGCCGAAGGTGCATTATTTTCATCCTTTTAAAGTGCAAACTTGCACCTATAGACCATTTTCGTAATATATTCAAATTTCATGCATACCTTTTAAACAAAAGTTGTTCTTGACAACCTGAAAGGTTGTCTGAGGCTTGTCCGACATAGAAAACAGTAATGTATGCAAGTTGCATTTTCAGTATTGAAATTGTATTCATAGAAACAGATGAAAGAAATAGCTCATCACCATTCTTCGGAAGAGAAAACATCCATAAATTTGAATACATTATGAAAGTGGTCCATTGGATGTAAAAAGTGCACCTAATAGGTGCAAACTTGCAGACACCCATGGAGTGGGGCGAGTGCACTGCTGTGATAGATGCAGATTTCCTTTCTATGGGATCAATTTCTGTTAGGCACGGAGATGATACTGGTAAATTAGTGCTCGTTTCTCCTCAAGTAAACAAATTAAAACACAAATTCTTCCAGCCTGAATATATACTCTAACCAGTGTATTTATTGGTATAATTATGTTTCAATCATTGAGGTGTTTTTGACTTGTCGCAACTATGACACTGCTGTGAAGCCATATAACGTACTGACTTAAAGGGAGAAGGAGCCAGCAACTAACAGGCATAAGTTAAGAAAATAAATGAAATTGTGAGTATTGTGAGAATTATGGCACATAGTGACAAAGACAGCCTAAATAATGGGTACTATGTGATACTCACCCTCAGCAAGGCCCCATAAATTAGTTAATTTGTGTTTATTTTACGTTTTTGCAAGTTTTATGTAGGGATAAAACTTGCAGAAACAGCTACAGGGGGAGGAGCTTATCGATTCAAATAGTGCATACATTACCACGGCGCGACTAACACACGTCGGGTGGCATGTATCGGTCACGCATGATCAGCTAAACGCCAGTGCACATGCGATCGGATTGGTTGGCAAGAACTCAAATTTTTCTTAACTTATGCCTGTTAATTGCTGGCTCCTTCTCCCTTTAAGTTTTATCATTCCTACCCCACCGTAAAGAGTCATTGTGCCGATGTAACAGCATTATTTGTCCAGCAGCTACAACAGCATTATTTGTCCAGCAGCTATATATACCCTATAGTACTACATGTCGTCCACTTCGTCACGAATTCTGAGACAGTTTATTTCGTGTTTTGACCGATCACATATCCTTAAAGTTGTATTATTACTCATTTACATCTCGGAAAATCTGGATTGATCGATGATTTCTCACGCATTGCAAAAAGTCAAATTATACTTGGTATTATTGGAAAATCAGATCATTTCCATGTGTAATGAGGTCCCATTAGTAATGGTAATGCTCCATCATGAATCATGACGCACGGTACAGCCAGGGCTGCCACAGAAAATTTTAATTTCCCCCTACGCCGCATGCGTATTTTCCCCTACGGACACTACTTTTCCCCTACGCCAAATATGCCAATTTTTCCCCACGGAGCTATGTTTCCCCTACAAAAATCCACTTTTCCCCTACGAAGGTATGCTTTCCCCTACAAAATAACCAGTTAGTAAATGCAAGAGATTTATTTCAATTGAGAAAGTTGACATTGTGATCACCGCGATACTGCGGCATGCGTGCGTTACGGTTTTCGTAATTATAGCATATAGTGACCAACTTGGACAATGGATTTACCCAAATGATGTCTACAGACGAATATATATGGAAGTTCTTAGAAAATCTTTGAGGATTTAAGAATAATTTTTGAATTGTCAAAACCCCCTATAAATTATCAAAAATCCCTACTTTCCCCTACGGAAGGTCATTTTTCCGGTAGGGATTACCTACTCCCTACGGTGTGCTAAAATTCCCTACGGTAGGGATTTTCCTCTACGAGTGGCAGCCTTGGGTACAGCTGAATTATGGAGAAAGTCCGATGTACCATGTTCTGGACCGAAATACATTGCTATTGTCAAAAGGAACATATGATATTGTTTGACAAAGACAGCAAGTACAAATAACCTCTTGAGAACTGCAGGCAAGATCGCAGACTTGCTGAAACTATACATTTGGGGCACTGAGCATAAATTCACAAGTTGGATGTTGCGTGACATTCTGGAAGTTTGGCTGAAAACGAAATCGGATCTCACCACCATAAAAGATTCTGTTTACACTCCTAACAAAACTGACTAACTGCCATGACCGATCGTGAGACTATCAAAATGTGATTATCTGAATTTCGAATGGAAAAGTATAGACCTCACTGAGTATTGGTTATAATTTCAAGGAGTGTCATCTCAACCTACTATGATAGATTGGACAATTGTCACTACCTGTCTGTACTACCTTTATTATGGCTTTTTTGCCACTAGCAATGCATTTCAGGTCTTTCTATATTGTCATTGTATATGTTATTGTACTGTTTGTTCGAAACTGTTCGTTTTTGTCATATTCAGAGTTGTATGGATAGTGCTTAGCGACTTCATTTTAATTTTCACTTTCCTGACAAAGCTTTTCCTACTTTCTTTTCTTTCATTCGATCTGTCCATTCCTCTTCCCCTGTCTCCGTCTGTTTTCTTTCTTTCCTTCTTTCTTTCTGTCTCTCTTTCGTTGTTTTTCTTTCTTGTTGTTGTTTTGGCATCCTGTAATTGTTCTTCTTCCACCTCTTTTCGTCTTCTTTTTCTTTCTTTCTTCCTTTCTTTCTTTCTTTCTTTCTTTCTTTCTTTCTTTCTTTCTTCTTCTTCTTCTTCTCCTTCCTTCTTTTTTGTTATTATCATCATTACTACTGTTATTATGACTACTTAACACAGAAACAAAACGGAATAGTCTATTTTGTATGGCGTGTGAGAACAAGTTTGAACAAGTGATATTCTGTACACTGAAATACAACTCTGAGGTTTTATAAAGTCCAGGATGATATAGGTCAGGTAAGTCACTTTGATTGACGATATTATAGATGAAATGATGTATTGAACATTCGACTTAAATTGTACGAACATTCATATGAAATATTATGTGAGCAACTGAGTAGATAAGTATAGTAAGAGAAGAAAGCTTTAGAGCCAAACACTAAATGGAATCACTCTCTTGAACAACAGTCTAATAAAGATGTTTCAAATAGTCCGTACAATGATTTTATTCATCTGTAATTAGAACTCAGTTTCCGTTTTGTGTCAAAGAGTCTACTGAAGGTTAGTCTTGATTTTAGGTGGGAGATGAGTTCCATGGCAGGGGTCCGATGTACAAGAAACTTCTTTGGCCGTGTTATCGTGAACGAACGGTGGATTCAGGCGCGGATTTAGAGGGGCACAGGGGGCACGTGCCCCCCTTTTGGGGACTTTTTTTAGTCATCGTAGGGCGG
>JZLH01S0619148.1:32614-44466 GCA_001188425.1 Eucidaris tribuloides
GTAAGAATAATCAAAAACCTGTTGAATAGGATGGAGAAATTGAAGTGTATTAACATAGAATAGCCTTTTGTAAAGGCAATTATATTTTCAGAATATTTAAATAGGTTCATTGTGAGATAAAATAAGTGAACGAAGATTACAAATCGACCTTTTGGTTGCAATAAACAAGAATTCATGTGGTATCAAAAAGTTTCACAACTATACACAATAATGAATACAGCACAACAATATCAGTACTATAAAAACCAAGCAATGCAAGATTGCGTCTCGCCCACCGTGACTACAGAAAGGTATTTCCCAAAGAATCCTACAGCTCGTTTGACACAAAAATACCTTTGACCTACAAATGGACCTCTATGGCAAAAAAAAAGGTCCCCAAAAAAACTGGCAGTAAACTTCTAACATTTGACCTCAAATACTTTGGACCATCATGTACCTCCGCACGCACAACAACATAGTCCCGCCTAGCCATCCTACCACCCAAGTTGGCACGCATTGGAACCAACATTGCCAAAGTTATATCATGAGATAACTTGCTCGTAAACTTAACATTTGGACGGAAGACGGACGACGGACGCACACGGACGACGACGATCTGACATAGGATCCCTATCTCGGCCTCACCCTTCGTTCGAGACAAAAAGGTTCACTCACAACTCCAGGTATCGCAAGTCAAGATCATCTATCGACGAGAGCTACCACCCATGACGTGCGTCACCCGCGATTAGTACCCACACTCGTCTCTATGCAAATTCCCCTCTGGAAGCGATAGTGCGACACATAATCACTGTATGCACTACACGCACACACTGGCGATTGGCTTGCCACCTCTTGCGATCAATTGACGTACCAGTTTTAACCGGTTTGAAAACCAATTCGATCGGTACCACAACACCTGCGATCACAATGATTACAATGGTCCGTACAGATCCCACGTTCTCCGCAACACACGAACACACCGATAACCATCGTAAACCGATCGCAGTATCGCAACGGCAGGTGACAGAGCCTATGAACTGAACAGTTTATTGTTCTTTAATGACAAGCTGATCGGAATGCAGAATATCACTTAAATGGAATAATAGCAAAACCATTATCTGTCCTTATTAGCCCTTTGCTCGAGGATGGAAACAGATCAAGAACATTGATTCGCGTTATCGTATATCTCCACCTGGCTAAAGTAAATCTCATGTTCATAGTGCCACATCGAAGGGGGTCTTCAAAAATAGTATGCCGCCTTGACCCACTTCCAGTGTGATCTACTGAAATTTTCTTGTAATACATAGCTTAAATTAAGTGGCCAATTACAAGCCTGAATCATTTTGTTCGACTTACAGGTGTTTGAACTGGAAACAAGTGTGAAATACTATCGTTCGGATATGCCAGAAATGGGCAGCCTCAACTCGACGACAGACGCCCAACTGCAAAGTGGCTACCAATCGGGAGCTTACCACAAGTTCCGACGATTGAATTTCACTTTGATCCAGCGTTTTACATTAAGGGTATATGAAAGCATCACACTACAATACTTACATTCATCAAAAGTCCCCGTGCGCGTCCTTCAAATACAAAAATACCGATCACGCTCGACACTCAACAAGCCCATTCACACTGACCCATCAAACACCTTAAATCAGAAACCATAATAGTCAAACGAATTGCCACTAATCTTGCAATATAAATAATTTCCCATTCAAATTCGCAGCCAGACAACCACCTGCAAGGGTCACAGGTATCCTTATTGAACGCCCTCGAAGCCCCACCCCATACAAATTATGTGGGGTATAGTATTGTCTTACTAACGAACAGCATCCAAGTTGGGGCATCTTGCACGTCAATCAACAACTGACATAGTTATTTCAACAATGACTGAAGTGTATCCACTACATTCATAATGACTGTCTACACATACACTTAATTAGATAAACACGCCCAACGGATGGTTATCAAACTATAAAGCAATCAACAGCATAATCTTTTTTTTTTATCCCTCGTCAGTATCGTTCCTCGACTAAACTCAATTGATCTCGCAATCTGTTGTACCGGATGTTTTCCCGTCGACGTGCGCGTTTAAGCATGTTGAGTTCCGTATAATCGTACGACATCAAAATACCCAATTCTTGTGTAACATCTCACAAACTCCACATTCTGAGTCCAAGCCCAGCTGGTTTCAAGCGCCCGGCAGAGAAACCTTATCCCTCTCAGCCGGGTCAACAAGACAGGTTAAAATGATACATTACAGTCCTGGAACATGCAGTAAAGCTCTAGTAGTTGAGAACTATCGATATAATATAAAGACCTAAAAATTTATGTTCCCTCAGTGCAAATGTTGAAAATTTGTCACGGTTATTTAATTTTTATTTTTATATTAATTTTATAATTTTTTAAATATTATATCTATTTACGACATAAACAAGTAGGTAACGAAACGGGAGAGTTGTTCCCATAAGATCTTTGAATGGCAAAACGGATATAAAAGCTGGTTCTAAGCCACTGAAATCAAATTCTCACATTTCCAACCCTGACATGTTCATATGTACTATTCGACCTGTTTTGTGGCATTTACGGTTTTTAACCACTTACCTTTTTCAGGCCTAAAAACCTCAATATTGGAAAACCACTTCTATGCCATAGAAGATTTGCTCGTCATCTCTGTAATCAATCATGAAAAAAGAAGCTTGACTTGATGTAGAGATCGAGACCAAACCTCTCATAAAGACACGGTAAATTCTCTCTTCATAACCATTACATCTCTAATATGTAATTCTCATAAAAAAAATCGTCCAGATGTTACCATCAGTAAAAATCCGGGATACAAGCAAGGATAATAATCTCTGTTATAGAATGCAGACAGAAACCCGCCAGAGAAAATATAGAAGAAAAAATGTCACAGGAACAAGGCAAGCTAAAACGCAAAAATCTCAGTGGGGAAAAAAATGAACCGTCCTCCACCCCCCGCAACAGAACACATTATAGATCGAATTTATGTTAGCATATATAAGCAAGCCTCCTCTAGCTAAAAAACTTTAAGAACTCGATAGAGAAGCGCAATGAAACTTTTCGATTCCGAAGGCCGGGCAAAAAATAAAAAAGGTCAGAATTGTGGCAACCTTAAAATGTAATATAAATCTTTTTATGTTAAAGAAAATACCATGAGTAGTCCCAAACTTAGACAATCAAGTAAACCCACCTAAAATAAACAGGGATTTAAAATAAATCCTGACGCCTGTGAAGCGGACCAGTCGATTCGGATTAGATTAAATCTTAAAGATATAAAACAAGTCATTTTGTGATAAATATAAATCGCGGAAGGTAAATCAGATCACGAAATCGGGCTATGTATACAAATTCGTTGTGAAAATCTCGTATCAAACGCCTAAATCAATTAACTCGTCAGCCCTTGTGGCATACAATTGGTTGTTTAGCTTTCTATGGATATTCTATCGGGATCGACAAGAGATAGACAAAATAGATGTTCATGCTGAATCTCTTAATACACCCTAAATAAAACAACCCCTTCCAGCTGACGTATCCACGCCACTGGTTATAGTTTATATTATGTGCAGCTTTCACTTTTGAATGGGTCCTTTAATAAAATGTTTTGCACATTCCATGAATCCATAATCACACAAATGAGGTATCATACTATACAGGGTGGCCCAGAAAGAATGCTACGAGTATGATCGCTAATTTCTTCTTCATTATCGGCAAAATGTCATTACTTTTTATTTCATTGGTTAGAACATTCTTTTCCCAATAAAATGATACCAAGATCATTGATTTTGAGCAAGGCGTGTTGATTCTAGGGCCATTTTTCGGAGGCAATGCAATTTCCCAAATTTGCCAATTTTTCAACAGCGGCGGTCATCGGAACGCCGAGATATTCTGGCGTCTCAGCTTGCCATACCGGACAAACCGCGATGAAAAAGGACTGGAATGCCCTCGCTTTCATAAGGAAGACGTTGCGAGCTATGTCTCCATTGTCATCGCTGTTTGTCCGGTATGAGACGCCAGAATATTTCGGCGTTCCGATGACGGCCGGCTGTTGAAAAATTGGCAAATTTGAGAAATTGCATTGCCTCCGAAAAATGGCCCTAGAATCAATACGCCTTACTCAAAATCAGTGATCTTGGTATCATTTTACTGGAAAAAGAATGTTCTAACCAACGAAATAAAAAAAATAATGACATTTTGCCGATAATAGTGAAGTGGGCCACCCTGTATAGAGGAAAATAGACAGGCTTTACAACGATACAAATATCAAGTATTATACTAAAATAACAATAGAGATATCGACGCTCAAAGTTCATTGGCGTAACTTTTTTGAGGAGTAATAACACAGACTTCAAGTAGTTCGTGGGAACAGCCAAACTGTTGATACGTACTGAGTTATCTGTGATAATCTAAAACTGAGGAGTAACATCGTGGCTTTAAAATATCGAAAGAGAGTCGTCGATCCTCCTATGAAAATATAGGAAGCAAATATATCGCTTTGACCCCAAATTCATTAAAGGCTTTGGAAGAATTTTCAAAAAGCATTGCAAGGTACTACAAAACCATGAAACTTAAAGGTTAATGACATGATCGATCACACTTGAAAATGCCTCAAGAATCAAATGAGTTTAAACATATACCAACTATACACCAGCTGGAGTGGATCTCCCAGCTGGAAGGGTTTGTCTTTAATTTATGTACTTAAGAAGAATCAAGCATGAATATACCAATATTTTGTCTATTTCTTTCGAGTCCCGATAGAAATAAATCCATAAGAAAGCTAAACAACAGATTTGTCTGCCACAAGGGACATGAATAGTAATTGATTTAGGCGTTTGATCACAAGATTTTCACAACAGAATCCTTGTATACACTAGTCGATTTCGTGATCTAGATTTACCTTCCGCGATTTATATTTATCACAAAATGACTTGTTTTATATCTTTAAGATTTAATCTAATCCGAATCGACTGGTCCGCTTCACAGGCGTCAGGATTTATTTTAAATCCCTGTTTATTTTAGGTGGGTTTACTTGATTGTCTAAGTTTGGGACTACTCATGGTATTTTCTTTAACATAAAAAGATTTATATTACATTTTAAGGTTGCCACAATTCTGACCTTTTTTATTTTTTGCCCGGCCTTCGGAATCGAAAAGTTTCATTGCGCTTCTCTATCGAGTTCTTAAAGTTTTTTAGCTAGAGGAGGTGACATTATATGTGATAACATAAACTTCGCATCTATACATGTGATTCATGTTGACCGGGGGTGGGGACGGTCAATTTTTTCAACACTGAGATACTTTTGGCATTTTAGCCTCTGACATTTTTACCTGTGACATTTTCCTCTTATATATTTCCCTCTGGCGGGTTTCGTCTGACATTTTACCTATAACAGAGATTCATTACTCCTTGCTTGTTACCCCTGACATTTTTACCTGGTAACATCTGGACCGATTTTTTTTTATTAAAGAAATACAAATAATTAGAAGATGTAAAATGGTTTGCAGAGAGAATTTACAGTGTCATTTATGAGAGGTTTGGTCTCGATCTCTACATCAAAGATCAAGCATTCTTTTTTATCATGAATTTGATAATACAGAGATGACGAGCAAATCTCTATATGGCAATCAGAAGATGGTTTTCAATCATTTGAGGGTCTAATTTAGGCCTGAAAAAATGTAAAAAGTGTTAAAAACCGTAAAATGCAAAAAACAGCGTCGAAATATACAAATATGAACATGTCAGACTTGTGTGAAGAATTTGCATATTCAGTGGCTTAAACCAGCACTTTTATATCCGTTTTGCCCATTCAAAAGACTCATAAAAATATTGGGAAACTCAACTCTCCCACAGTTTCGTCCTACACATACTTGTTTATGTCGTAAAAATAGATATAAACAATATTTAAAAAAATATAATAAAAATAATAAAATACAAAAATACAAAAATTAAAATCAACCGATCGACCAAATTTTCAAAATTTCCCACTTGAGGGCAACATAACAATTTTTAGGTCTTATATTATTCGATAAGTTCTCAACTACTAGAGCTTTACTCATGTCCAAGGACATGTATGTAATCATTCTTACCTGTACATTGTTGACCGGCTGAAAGAAGGGATAAGGATTCTCTGCCCCCGGGGGTTGAACCACGGTCTGACCCGAAGTGGCTGATACGAAGAATGTTACAACCAAGATTGGTAACATTTTGAACGTCGCTACGATTATACGGAACTCAAACAATGCTATAACAACGCCGTCACGGGAAAACAATACCGGTACAACAGTTGCGACAGATCCAAAAACTGAGTATCTAAGTACAGGAACAATACTGAATCGAGGGAATATCGCGTTGATTGCTTTTAGTTTGGAACCATCCAGTTGGAGCGTGCTTTACATCCTAATTAAGTGTATGTGTAGACAGATTCATTATGAAGGTAGTGGGACTACACCTTAAACACAGTCATTGGTTGAAATAAAATATGTCACTGTTGATTGACGTAGCACAAGATGCAAACTTAGATGCTGATTAGTTAAGAAGAACAAAAACTATACCCCAAACATAAATTGGTATGGGGTGGGGCTTACGAGGGGCGTTCAATAAGTAATACCCTTGACCCACTTTCAGTTGTTTGATCTAGCTGCAATTTTGAATGTGCAATTATTTATATCTCTATAGATTAAGTGGCAAATTACAGCTTTGAACTAATTATGGTTTCTGATTTACAGGTGTTTGAACTGAGTCAAGTGTGAAATGGAGCCTGTTGAGTGTCGAGCAGTGATCCGGTTTTTGTATTTGAAAGGACGCACACCACGGGAGACTTTTGATGAAATGAAAGTAACTTGTAGTGATGATGCCCTATCATATCACCTTGTAAAACGCTGGCATCGTGAATTCAAACATAGTCGGAACTCTGTGGAAACAGCTCCCAGATCTGGTCGCCCCCTTCTGCCATTGAGGCGTCTGTCCGTCGAGTTGAGGCTGCCATTTTGGAATATCGACGCATAACTTCATTTCACACTTGATTCAGTTCAAACACCTGTAAGTCAGAAACCACAAATAGTTCAGAGCTGTAATTGGCCACTTAAACTTTAGAGATATGAATAATTACACATGCAAAATTTCAGCTAGATCAAACAACTGGAAGTGGGTCAGGGGCATTACTTTTTGAACGCCCCTCGTATGTGGCACTATGAAACATGAGATTTAACCATTAGCACAAGGTGGATCAAATACGATAACCGACGAACATTCCAATGTTCTTGATCTGTTTCACATTCTACGAGCAAAGGGACAATAAAAGGACAGATAATGGTTTTGCCTAATCTATTCCAATTATAAAAGTGAATATTCTAGCACTTCCATCAGCTTGATCAAATAAAGAAACAGAAATAAACTGTTCAGTTTTCAATAAGGCCCTGGTCACACTAGCAGTTGCGACTACCTGCGATCGAGTTACGATGAGTTATCGCAGGTGATCGCTAGTGTTCGCAGGAAGAACGTGCGAGTCATCGTACGAGAACCATTGTAATCACTTGTGATCGCAGGTGATGGTACGATCGAAAATAGGTTTTCAAACCGGTTTAAAAACCTGGCTACGATCAAATTGATCGCAAAGAGGTGGCAAGCAATCGCCAGTGATCGTGCGTGCATCGTGCAATCACAGTACGATAATCGTGCCACTAATCGCACTTCCAAGAGGGAATTTGCATAGATACGAGTAGTGGTAAACTAATCGCGGGTAGACGCACGTCAAATGGTAGCTCATCGTACGATACATGATCTTGACTTGCGAATACCTGGAGTGTGATGAACACATTTTTGTCTCGCCCAACGAAGGTGAAGGGCGAGACTAAGGGATCCAAATATCGTCAGTCCGTCGTCCGTCCGTCGTCCGTCCGTCGTCCGTCTTCCGTCACAAATGTTAAAGTTTACGAGCAAGAGTCTCTCATGACATATAACTTGGCAACTGTTGGTCCAATGGTGACCACACTTGGGTGGTAGATGCACTAGGGGGACCATCATGTTGTTGTGCGTCGGAGGTCACATGATGAAGTCAAAGGTCATTTGAGGTCAAATGTTAAAGTTTACCTGCAAGATTCTTTTGGGGACCTTCTTGTTATCTTGCCATCAGAGGTCAAATGGTAAGGTCAAAGGTCATTTTAGGTCAAACGAAGTGTAGGGATGTACTTTGGGAAAGTAACCTTTCTGTAGTCACGGGTGGGCGAGACACAATCTTGCAATTGCCTTGTTTTTATAGTACTGATAATTGTTGCTGCTGTATTATGTATTGTGATATAGTGTGAAACATTTGTATAACCACAAATGCAAATTCCTTGTTATTGCAACAAAAGCGTGCGATTTGTAATCTTACGCATTCTCAATATTTATCTCACAATGAACCATCATTTAAATATTCTGAAAATATAACATATGCACACCTTACAAACAGGCATATTCATGTATACATACACTTTCAATCATTCTCCCATCACTATTCAAAACAGGTTTATTTTGAATTCAACCATACATACATTCATATCAAACCCGCCATTCTTAAGACTATCAATTAGAAAACCCTACAATAATCTTAGGTCAAAAATCTATTCGGCATCGTACACCAGATATCTGGAACGCCTTACAGCAATTCTTAAAACAATGTTTCCCTCTTAACTCATTCAACGCGTCTTTAATAAAACATAATATGCAAGCCTAATTAATATAAAGGCCTACTGCAAATATGAGGCCGCGGCCCTAGTGAAGCTTTTGCAGTCTCCTGCATACTTTCCGTTTATCTCATGAACTACAAGTACATATTATTTATATCTAATTTGTTATTGCATAATTTAATTGTTTATTATATCGTAAAATTAAGAATTATATTGCCTTGGCTTTGATATTACCGTATAATGTAATATGATATGCAATGTTATGTTTTGTATTCCCATGTTGTTTTGTCTGTATTTATTGCATTGAAAAAAATTACCGAAATAAACGAAACAAAATCTTAAATCAAATAAAGCGAATGCCACAAGTGGATGCCTTTGGTTGGTGTTCATGTATTTATCATTCCATTCAGACCTTTCTTCACAAAGGCATAATTTTGCGTATCCAAATACCAATCGTTGTTTCATATGAAACAAGTAAACCCACGACGTTCGTGCGATGGACACAAGTAATCGTACGATTAAGTACCATTTATCGTAAGTGATCGCACGAATACCTGCCACTAGTTGCAGCTATTCGCACCTTTGTGTGCCATTAGCCGTAGGTAATCGCACATTTACTCACCACTTGCCGCAGGTAATCGCACGACTAGCTGCGACTTGTCTCAAGGGAACGTGCCACTAGTTGTGCGATTAGTGGCAGGTATTCGTGCGATTACCTACGGCAAGTGGCAAACAGGTGACCATACAGCACAAATCGTGCGAGTTACTTGCAACCTGGCTGCGGAGGCCCTTGTCGTACGATTCATTTGATCGCAGGTAGTCGCAACTGCTAGTGTGACCAGGGCCTAAAAGCAAAAGGGGCAAAAAGAGTGGGAAAGCTTGTAAAATGTGTTTGCCAGTATCGATATCACAAAAGTGGATCAAAAAAAAAAAAGTTGGTTCTTCATATTAATCGCAAGATGATTAATATAGTTTCACATATATGATGTGGTATAAAGCACATTTTTTCGTAATTGTTTTTTATCCTAGTCAAATTCTTCACACCGTATATAAGAGAGGAGAAACGGGTTTCCAGAAGAAGTGGCTTTGAAGAAACTTTACCTCTTTCTACTACAGTATTGGCTTAGACAATGAAATTACTTGGGGTATTATTATCCAGTTGAATTTATTAAAAGCGATGAACACAAAACGTTTGTCAAATCAGTGCTCATTCTACTGTCGGGATTTTCGTTCTCATTTATTGCAGTCATATAAAGTGTATTTTCAGTCATTTTCATCATGTAGACAAAAACCAGAACATCAAAGGTTGTGATTACTTGACAAAATCTCGATGATTATGGGTGGGGCTATCAAGTTTGTTTTGTCGTGTCTTTTATTCTCTTTAACATGTTTAAGCTACGTGGCAAGAAATGGCCTTGTCCGATAAGTGCCGGATATTTTTCAAATTCAAGTACAACTTGACCTACAATGTGATACTTATGTGCCACACCAAAGTCGCAAATCGGGGGCTCTGTACCTGGCTTGCACGTAGCAGATGAGGGTCTCCGGAACATGAGCTGAGAGCTTAACCCTTTGGGCGCTTGGATAGGTGTGCTAACCAGAGAATAGATTGCTGTGTCCTTTATTGTGTAAGCATAACCATTTCAACAATTGACGATTTTCTGTAAAATTTGAAATGCTTTCGAAACAAGAAATTTTAAGTCATTTTTTGGGTTCAATGTGTCTTCATTTTACGAAAAATATAATTGGTAGGAATTTCAGTGATGTTTATCATTCGAATTAAAAGGTATGGAACTGATTGTCATATCGGCGAACACCCTGCGAACCGTGCGGCTGCGCCTAGTAGTAGTCCACACTGTAAAAAATGTGACATGTGACATGTTTATGAAATAAACACATTGTTGAAAATCTTAAACACTTTGTTAGACATCTAAACACCTGGTATGTTTAGCACGTGTTACTCTGCGAGTTTTTTCAAGTGTTTAGCTAGTGGTGTTTGTTTTGTCACGCTATATGTCCTTGCCATATCCCGCAATGTTTGAACATCTAAAACACTTTGTTAGACATCTAAACACCTGGTGTTTAGTACGTTACAAGTGTTTAGCTGGAGTGTTTATGTTGTCACGCTGTATGTTTGGCTTATGCTATATCACACAAAGTTTAACATCTTAACACTTTGTTAGTCATCTTAACACCTGGTGTTTAGAGCAAGTGTGAACTCGGATTGCGAGTTCTATTAGTGTTTAGCTAGGAGTGTTTATTTTTACGTGTAGGCTCGTCTTCCTGTTCCGCACATGTTGAACATCTAAACCACTTTTGTTAGACATCTGACACCTGGTGTTTAGTACGTTATGGCCTAAGTGTTTAGCTGTGAGTAGTGTTGGTGTACATGTTTCGCTCATATCCCGCTCATATCCACAAAGTTGAACATCTAAACACTTTGTTAGTCACCGGGTTAGTCATCTTAAACATCTGGTGTTTAGAGCAAGTGTGAACTCGATTGCGAGTTCTTTTAGTGTTTAGCTAGGAGTGTTTATTTTAACGCTGTAGGCTATGTCTTGCCATATCCCGCAATGTTGAAAATCTAAACACTTTGTTAGACATCTAAACACCTAGTTACGCAGGCTGACGGGTTTCCAGATTTTTCATTCCAAGGGCGCTGAAACGCGCGATCACAACGCCAACAGCGTGCGCAGAATGCATGCTGCAACATATGTCACGCGCTTTATACACGCGCACGTGAATCATCTAAAAGTCACCGACGCCATCGATGGAGATCATCTTCGTTTGATGTTAAAACGTTTTGGTTGCAAAGTATTGGATGCAGCGAGAGAGGAAGTCCAAGCGTTAATCCAAAGGTAACTTTTACACACTGTTAATGTTATTGTGGGTCTTATTGTTAGTTAGATAAATTACATGTTTGTAAATTGTGTTGTAAACTTTAAGAGGCTCAGGCTCAGTAACAGTAACAGTACGTGAGCCCGGTACCGGTACGTTAGTTAACGTTAGATTTGTTTTAACGTAGATCTCTAGGTCGTAACGAAGCGTCAACCCCGCCCCGGCCTACAAAATTACAGTACAAAACTGTAGGGCCTATAGAATCGCAAAAATTATTTATAGGTCTATAAATGTTTAAAAAAAATAGGCATTGCAATATTTCTAGACTATCTTGATATGGGTGTACATTTT
>JZLH01S0619149.1:5284-22539 GCA_001188425.1 Eucidaris tribuloides
TTCTCCTTCTTCTCCTTCTCCTTCTCCTTCTTCTCCTTCTCCTTCTCCAGTTGATTGTATATTAAAGGCAAGGTCCACCCTGACGTTAAGTTGGTTTTAATAAAACCCAGAACAGTGAGAGAAACATATTAATGAGAGTTTGGTGAAAATCCATCAAAAAATAGTGGAGTTATAAGGTTTCAAAGTTTTAAGTTTGTGACGTCACATATGAGCAGCTCCCTATACGCTTTTTGGATAAATTTCATAAAAGTGCCGTTTTCTCAAAAAAGTGAAAATGATTTTACCTGTGCATTCAATATATTATCACAAACATTATTCATACAGGCTTCTATGAAAAAAAAATAAATTATCATGAACCATTAAAAATTAAAATTTATGTAATTTATATTACATTACATGTGGGGAGCTGCTCGCATATGACGTCACAAACTTAAAACTCTGAAACTTCATAACTCCACTATTCTTTCGTAGATTTTTGCCAAACTTTCATTAATATGTTTCTCTCACTGTTCTGCTTTTATTAAAACCAACTTGATGTCAAGGTAAGCCTTGCCTTTAACTTTTTAGAGGTTCTTTTAACGTTCAAATTATGGAAAACCTGCCCCCTTGATTATTGATTGAAGATTTGATATTTTATTTCTTTGACCATGTCACCATCAAAATTTCTCAATTTTGAGGACTTCTGAAGTTCTTGTTCATTTTTAGGTGTCATGTTGCATCATCCTATGATAGTTATTCTTCCTTTTAGAGCTAATCACATAAAATTTGTGGGTTTTTTTCTGTCCACACCATTATCTTTGTTCCAGCCTGTCCATCACACCAGATAACCCCCTGTGGGTAGGAGCCTGGTGGTTGGGGTTCATCGTAGCTGCTATACTGGCTGTTGTCCTGGCGGTACTCATCATTGGGTTTCCCAAATCTTTACCAGGTGGGTGGAGCAGTTTTATTGTGAAAGAGTGGTTATGGATTCTATTTCACATACCTTCATAGGAGTGTTACTTTTTTTTTTTTACATACATGTTTTCTGTGGATGCATTTCATGCGGATATATAGGTGGTGATCCCACCTTTATGAATACTATTTGAGCAAATTGCCCAGTTTCATGTAAATCATCATTTGTATTTCCAATCTATAGAAAGTAAGAATCCAAAATATTAACCTGTTGCATTCAAGATTCCTAAAAATCCGTTAGAATTAACACAGGGCACATCCGGTTCTTATAGCTATTAGGTTAACACTGTATTATTCTTCAACAGGATCAAATCTCAGTAAAATGGTTATGGTATCCAAACCAAAGAGACAGCCTTTAAGTTGTATGTGAACTGAGATTTTATCCTCTGAATGTTAGAAAAAATTACCCACATCTCTATAAGGATAAAGAGGAAGTGTGAGTGTTTGTATAAAGCAATTTTATTTTTGTAACTGATACTATTTCAACTGATGCGTATCTCTTTCAGGGAGTGAGCAGCTCGCCAAGGAAAGGAAATCAGAGGCTCAAGTTGGCAGCGAGTATAACACTGGTACAGGATTTCAACAGGCTATCACCGATTTCCCAAGGGCTCTCTTAAAAATTGTTACCAATCTGCCATTTATGAGTATCTCCCTCGCCATGGCAACAGAATGGTTCATCATAGCTGGGATGGCTGTGTTCGCTCCCAAATTCTTGGAGTCGCAGTTTAATATGAGCTCAAGTGATGTGGCAAACATTGTTGGTAGGTTTACCAACTTTTCTTCTCTTATTAGCAGTTTTCAATGAGTTCATGACAGTGTGAAGCAAACCTCTTCTCTTCTTTGTAAATAATAATATCAGGGCCAAATGGAAGGAAAAAAATAGAATGAAACTAACATGTTTTTGTCAGTAAGAAACTCATGGAAAACTTCAGTGCTATGCACCCGAGTGTACCTATTAGACACTAAAAATGAGATATGGTGGTCTATGGAGAATGCATGTTATATTGAAATCAAATCATCTTCAATGGGGTTATCAGTTTATCTATGAAATTTGGATATATGTTTATGTTGATCAAAGTATACAGATGAATTGGCAGCATATATTTTCATATTCTTTAATTGTATGGAGTGTGTGGTATAAGGGGAATGGTTCCTGTGGCCCCAGCAGTGCCTAGATATTTTGCTCCAAGGGCCAAAACTGTACTCACTTGTTTGAGAAAATCATGCCATGTGGAAAGGTTGTGCACACAGACATCCAGTTTCTGGCTACCATGTCTGGATGTTTATCAGCAACTGAAGTATCAAACACCTAATTTGTCTCCATGGGAAACAATATACAGGCAAATTTTTAGGAATGTGGGTGCTCTAGAGAGATAGGGCACTAAAGTCTGTATCAGGAAAATTTCCCCAGAGGACAGCTACAACTCCCCAGAATATTCCTTCCGGAGGACTATCCCCCCGCCCCCTCCCAAGTCAACTCAAATTTTGAAAACTGGAACTATTGTTAAAGATTGTGTAATTGATTTGCACGTAAAAAACATCTATATGAATCAAATCAGCTGAAATCATTCATTGGTGAAGATAATATAAATAACACCTCTCATAGAGACTTGGGTAAAATATTGAGTTTTGGTGAAAATCTGGACGGTTAAACTCATCTTTTTCAAATTGCTCAGGAGCAATTTAAAAATCTGCGCCGTCAAACGTGCACGTGCTCGTCCAAAATGGTTCCGATCAGCCGTTAGCCAAAGGACGGCGCCAGGATAGCCGTTAACCATGCAGAGGGCTGCGCCTGGTCTTGCCTAGCGTGCACAGTAACCGCGATTCGCAGTTTGACAAAATTGAAACTCACAGAAAGAACAACATTCTGGTAACATGTCGTTATTAGTTTTTCTCATCAAACAACAAATTCATGACGTATATGGATCTCAAACTTTCAACACACCATTTGTAAGTATAAACTACCGTTTGGTATTGATAATGAAGGGAAGTAATGGACTTGCACATCCCTGACACAATCTTTAAAGACACAGGCTAACATTGTGAAGCTTGAAATTTAAAAAAAATGTCAAACTTTGCTATCTGAGCTACATAGTAGTGTCTGAATGGACAAATGAACACTGTAGAATACAAAAGTGTGGAAATTTATGCTGGCACTAGCAACATATGAATGAATAAACAATTAGTACTCCGGCTGAGTACAAAATAGCTTAGATCTATGCACAGTAAGTCTATGGGAGGAAATGGGCAGGTGAATCCGGTCAACTTACGATTTTCACTTTTTTAAAGCACTAAATCATTTTGAAATACAATTTTTTTCAGGGCTTCATTTTTAGACCATATCAAACACACTTGGAGCATGGAGGATTGTGTAGCTCACATTTTTGAAACTGTGGTCATTGTGCGCCTGTGGCTTTGGAGGAGTTGTCTTTCGGGGTAGTAATCTTCGTTTTTTGGGGGGGGGGCGGTGGGGGATGGCTTCCTGTGGAATCGTCTTTGAAGTGCTAAATCAGGTGTTATTGTTCTTGATCTGCAGGAGGTCTTTCTGTCACTGCTCAACTATTGGGTGCTCTAGCCAGTGGATTCTTCATCAGCCGATTGGATCTCAAGTTTAGAGGATTGATGAGACTGTGCCTGGTGTGTGTCCTCGTCTCCAGCCTGGCTGGATTGGCCTTCGTCATGTACTGCCCAGTTGTACCGTTTGCTGGCGTCACTCACCAACCTGCTAACAGGTCAGATTCGGGGAGGGGTGGGGCACCATCACCCAATATCTCTGTGACTACTGACTGTATGTGGTACTGTACTGGTATACTTTGTGTTTTTTCAAGCCATTGGTCAATGGAACCAGGTCCATGTTTCATAAAAGTTGATAATCATATCAACTTGCCATTCTACTGGCAACAGTGCTTCACAGCCAATCAAAGCCTTGGATTTTTACTAAAATGGCAGTCAAATGGCAAGTTGATATGATGTCAACTTTTATGAAACATGGCCCATATGTGCTAGTTTTTTCAGTCTGGCCTCACTGCCCTGTTGTACCATCACTCACCAGCCTGCTAACAGGTCAGTTTCGGGGAGGGGGTGGGGGCACCATCACACAATATCTGTGTTTGATGTGGTAGTGGTATACCCTGTGTTGTTTTAGCCATTGGTTATTGGAACTGTACATGTATGTGCCATATTAACCCACTGAAGTCAAGACGCGAGGTACTGTGAAACCAGAAATTTTCGCGAGCATTTAACTTTCACGAATTTCGCGAGGAGTCAAGATTTGCGAAAGTAAAATGCACGTGAAAGCTTGTGTTTACACATCTTTTTGATTGATACAAGACCGTGTACTGTACACGTAAAATGACTTGAGATTATAGTGCACGGTCACTTACGACAGTTGCAATGCACTTCTGGTACTTGATGAAAAGGTGTTTCAGAGGCATTAAAACAAATAATTTCTGTAAATTGTTGTGATCATTTAATAGTAAAACAACCAAACACTTCTTCCTAGCTATTTCGCTATATTTTATTGTTTTCACGGTCTGTGATTCGCGAAAGATTCATGCACACGAAATAGCCGTTGGCTCTTTTGTCGCGAAAGTATAGTGTTTTACAGTATCTTGTCTCAACGTCTATGGGAAATATATATTAAAGCAAAATCAAACCGTCTTCAACAGGTTAACTCCACGGAAATCACTAATCAGAATTTTAAAGGTAATGGGTCAATTGTCTCAAATTTCATGATTGGGCAGTATCCACCAAAATGTTCAGTCATCAATATACAGGGTACTAAATGGCGAATTAAGAAGATTCCACAAAATTAAGCCCTTGACAAAATGTCTAAAGTTTGTCTCAACTAACCAAAATGTATTTGTAGCGTAATTTTAATACTCCTGCACTATTACAGTTGCACTTCAGTTTTCACCTATTTCACACAAATGTGTAGTTGTTCATTTGAAAGCAGCTGAAATAGGTTTGTATGCTGTATAAGTGGGCATTGAAAATAAGCTGTGTTAATTTTTAACCAGTTGGGGATGATGTGATTTCAATATAGCATGCATTCCCCGTAGACCCCAGCTTGAGATATCTCTTTCTTAGTCTCCAACAGGTTAAAGGGTGGGGGTGGGTGGAGGGAGGTATATCAAAATCTCTACATTTCACCCACAAGATAAAAATTTAATAATTGTTTGCTTATGTTTTCTATGTAATTGAGGTGCCAATATTAGCAGATAAGATGTAAAGTGCGACTCATATAATTATGTCTTTTCACTGCAGTTCTTCAGAATCTGGTTCAGATGGGAGCTGGCTCCTATTCGAGTGTAATTCTCACTGTATCTGCCCAGAGACGTTTGAACCTGTTTGTGGGAGTGATGACGTCATGTACTACTCTCCATGCCATGCTGGCTGCACAGAAGAAGACTCACTTGAAGACAAATTGGTATGTAGGTTATCTTTTTTCTATAATTACAAGAGTGACACATTTTCGAAAAAGTATACTACCTGAATGTGATGTAAAATTACAGCAAGTTAAAGTTTGCAATTTGTTGTTGTTCTTTCATGGAGTTCGTCTTCAGAAATTTTTCATCATCTCATTCATGTTGGTCTTACCTGACATCAGAGAATGACATAAACCTAACCAGAAGTTAGGAATGGCACATTGTGATGTTTAAATACTCAACGAGTTGATATCCCTACAGTATTATTCATATTTCCTGTATTGAAAACTGTTGCTCAACACTAGTTATTTTATTATTATTGCTGGATTATTGCTCCCAACCACAATTCACAGCATTCTTTACGTTAAAATTCCAGTTGATTGCTCACTCTTCTATTATAATGCAGCAGTTAAATTTTTGTATCTATTAGATGTAGAATGGAATGTACTGTAAGTGAACCAGCACACAAAATATGTTTTATGAAATCAACCAGTCATTAACACTTAGGATTCTGGGCTATAGTCCAGGCATGTTAACTAGGGACTGGAATGTTTTGTAGTCATGTGTACAACGTTTCACAAATGTATGAATTTCTGTAAAAATTTAAGTGTTATCGAGACACGACATTTTACCTAATTTTGTTGGATCATAGTGTCTTCATTTTATGAATGATATTAGTTTTTGTCATTTCAGTGATGTTTATCTATGGTATAAAACTAATTACTAGTATCTTCTTGACTGGTGCACCATCAGTACCCCATTAAGGTATTACGTGGGTGAGCCGGTGCGCCGTTAGCACACAAAGTGTCAAAGACGCTACGTTGTGGAAGCCCCATTTAAGAAAAATTATCAAACTTTACTATTTGGCATATCTGACAGACAGTATTTGAATGGACAAGTTAACACCCTAGAACACAAAACTTATGACAGTAGTATGCTATCACTTTTATAGTACGTAAACAATAAAAATCTGAATTATTGTCAGCCGACGAAAACTTGGCAACACAGCATGGGGGAAAACTGTAATTGTCGCTCAAATATTTTCACTTGTTGAAAGAACATAATGAGCATTTTGAACTGCAGTTTTTTCAGGGCTTTATTTTAAGACTATACCAGAGACACTGGTAGCATGGAGAATCAAGTAACTCACATTTTTTAAACTGGAAACATTGCTATATGATGCCTTTAATAGACTCATTCATATCTATCTCGTCCCCAGGTGTACACAGGTTGCAAGTGTGTTGGGGATAACTCTATCTCCACTGCCGTTACCTATAATAACTCGGCAGGTGCAGCATACAATACGATTCTAACCACAGTAGGAGAGTATAGCATACCAGATGGAGTGGGTGTGGCTCTACCAGGGCGTTGCTCTACCACCTGTCCCTATAAGTGGCCTATTCTGATCCTCTTGTGGATATTTTTCTTTGTCAATCAATTTGCTGTTGTACCAGCATGGACGGCCAGTATAAGGTAATCGACAGCTAGATGCATATCTGAAATAACACCGGTGTTTGAAGCATAAGGTATTAAATGGCAGATGTATATTTCAAAAGGCCCAAGTGTTTATGGATGGGGTGTTCAAAAGCTAGTTATAGAAGTCAATTAGTACAAATACCACAAGTGTTTGTGGTACAAGGTATTCAAATAATGAGATGTACATTTCAATTAGCACCAGTGTTTTATTGCAAAAGGTATTCAATCTCTAGATGTAGATCTCAATTAGCACCAGCGTTTGTAGCATAAGGTATCCAATGTTAAATAACACCAGTCTCAGTAGCATAAGGTATATAATAGCTGGATGTATATTTCAAACGGCACCAGTGTTTATATCATTAGGTATTCATTGTGAAGATGTAGAGTTTAAAGGTATTGTATAACATTGTTTCCAGTTTAAAAACTCTGAACTACATGATTCTCCATGCTACCAGTGTCTTTGATAAGGTCTAGAAATGAAGCCCTGAAAAAATTGTTTTTCAAAATGATTATTTAGTGCTTTAAAAAAAGTGAAAATCGTAAGTTGACCGGATTCACTAGCCCATTTTCTCCTATAGACTTACTGTGTGTAGATCTAGGCTATTTTTTCCTCGCCTGAGTATTAATTGGTTATTCATTCATATCTTGCCAGTAACAGCATAAATTTCCAACCTTTTGTATTTTAGGGTGTTTATTTGTCCATTACACTACTATGTAGCTCAGATAGCAAAGTTTGACAATATTTTCATTTGAAACTCCACAATGTTGGCCTGTGTCTTTAAATGGCACCAGTGTTTATCTCGTAAAGTATTCAATAGCTACATGTAGAGTTTAAAAATCAGTGTTTTCGCAAAAGGTACCAAAAGGTATCTACTAGCTAGATGTATATTTCAAATAGTACCAGTGGCAGTGTTTGTACCATAGAATGCATTCAGTAGCTAGATGTTGATTTTCAAATAGCACCAGTGTCTGTAGTATGAGATATTCATTCTTGTTCTAATTACATACAAACCAAACCCTGGGCCTTTGATGCATATGTGAGAGTGACTTACCAGGTGCCCATTTTACTCCAGAATAATAAATCCAATTATGTAATACCTTTCACTGTAACTACTGTACTGAAAGCTTTTGTACCAATTGGCTAGTGAAGCATGCTGCCATACATACATGCCAATCAACTAACAAAGCACATAAAGAGCTAACACCTAGTGTGTGGCAGCATTTCTAGAGAAAATCTCCATTGTCTGTAAAATAAACCATAATTCTGAATAAAAAATTAATATCCAAATGTCGAAGAGGTAGTACACTTTTGAAATACAATGTATTCTAACTAATACTACTACATTGTGTGATGATAGCAAATGATGTCATTTCTTCACTGCCATTTGCAGTAAATATAATAGGTGAAGTAAGCAGGTTGACCCAGTCGGGGGTGGGGGTGTGGTCAGATAATCATCACACACAAATTTATCAATATAAAAGCCTCTCTGTAACATGATCAAATTTAAGGGGGGTTGGGGTTGGGGGGGGGGGTCCTCCTCCCCCAATTCGATGCCAGTGGGTTGACCTGAAACAGCATTGGCAAGTTAAGAGTTAACATGTTTCACATTGCTTACTAATGCTAATGGAGTTTTACTAATAACTGTATTTCTCTGTTTTCTACTTTTCTGTGATCTAGGTGTGTATCCCACTCCCAGAGATCATTTGCTCTTGGTGTTCAGACAGTCATCTATGCAGGACTAGGTGAGAGTTCTATGTTACTTCCTAAAGCTCATAAAGTGTATTGAAATAATTGCAGGGGGGGGGGGGGGTAATCGGGGTCCCAAACATTGCCCCTTTATATCACTGGTAAGGGTTTTTTGCCTGGTAAGCTGTGAGCAGGTGCCACTAAACAATACATGAAAAAGTAGTCTAGTTCCATGGGACAGGGGTATGAGGGGGTAGGGTGGGAGCTTGAAGGGGAGGGGAACTGGCCTTAAAATGACAATACAAACATAATTGATTTTGTTATGATTTCCTGATATACAACCTTCCATACTCTTCTCAGTTAGGCCTAAAAAAAAATTGTTGTATTGGAGTAACGGCTCACTGAAAAATAGGGTAGGTCGAGCGTTTGTTTTGTTTTTTTATGGGCCACTATCAGCGCCCAATGCTTTCACTTTATGAACTATAAGCCCACTCAGCCAATTCGGAAACTGCTATAATATTTTTTGGCCCAAGTGTGCCTGTTGCCTTTACTGCGTAAGACGCCATGTTGAGTTTAACAGCTCGATCATCGCTTGTGCGGCTAGAGGCTATAGAGGCTATAGAGCTAGTGAGGCTCCAAACAGAAGCGCACAAAGTGCGTTCTACGTGCGCATACGGCAGGGAAATCGCTGTTCTGTACGCAACACTTCCGGGTTTTCAATTCGATCGCAATGTCAGCACGATATGCGATATCGATACTATCGATAGCAATACAAAGAAAGAAAAAAAAAATGTAGGGTCGGGGATATTTTTAGGGTCGGGCGGGTTATGCCAATACAACAATTGCTTTTTTTAGGCCTTATAAACAGGTATAAAGAGAATTAAATTGCAGAGATTTACATGCCCAATACATGGACACATACACAATTTATCCCACACATGCACACATTGCACCCCACACACTGGAGTGGCATCAGAGGTGGGAGGGGGTGGGGGGCAGAGGGGGTGACCACCCCCATAAAATTGTCAAGATACTGAAAATCGTGGGGTTTTCATGGAGCAAGTCATGAAAATTAGGTCTATTGAACATTTTCACCTTCCCTCAATTACTTTTCACCCTCCCTAAGATTTTAAGACACTGGTACCACTCCTGCCCTCAAAAACACCCTACCCCACCCCCTTCCAACCCTTACACACTCACAAACCCTGCTTCACATCCTGCTTCAATAAAATCTTATTAAATCAAATATGATATGGTAGTAAAAAGCCTATTACTCTGTTTGCTATCCGGACATCCCGTCACAAAAACCTGGTCTAGCTGGCTATGGGAACCAAATGTGACGTGTGTTAACTCTGTGAGATTTTCAGAATGTAGGAGGCAATGGGTTAAATCATACTGTCTTTGTATCATTAACACAGGTACTGCACCAGCTTCCATCATCTTCGGTATTTTCATCGACAAGGCCTGTCTCGTGTGGGAGACTCTCTGTGATGGATCTCGGATATGCTGGCTGTACGACAACCGAACCTTCGCGCACACGATGCTGGGACTCACGCTGACCTGCAAAGTCATGTCATTCATCTTCTTTGGAGGATCCCATTTATTCTACAAAGCTGGTTTTGATTCGGAAGAAGAACAGAAAGATAACAAAGCAGAAGAAGAGGACTAAAATTTGACCCATTTGCTACAGGAACCGGATGTGTTGTGTATTATTACCTCTATGGAAATTATAAAATCTCAAAGACAATGGGTTAAGTACCCTTATATATTTTTTCAGACTTCCATAGGTGGGTCAGTGTTGCATTTTGACTCAAAAGCTAAAGACACTGATGTAACATGGTTAGATTTTGGAATCAACAGGTTGAAGATATACGCCATATATTTTGCGTCCATATATTTTCTCGATTTTGCTTTAAGACAGGGAATTCGCGAGTGTATATTTTCACAATTTTATTGTATTTACATTCATTTTGTACAGAAATATCAGGAAGTGAAAATTTTCTGGTTCAGTAAGTCGTGAAATTCGCGAAAATAAAACCACCGCGAAATATTTAGCGTATACAGTACTAGATATCTCAGGCATGGGTTTATGGAGAATGTGTGTTATATTGGAATCAAATCGTCGCCAGTGGGGTCAGAGGTGGAGGAACACACTGTTGTGTTAAAGTTGACCGTCGTCATGTTATCTCCTTGTTTCCATATCCAAGTAACAATCACTGCTGGGGTTTTTCATCAAGCTCGTTGCAAAAGGGAATGTGTGTAATCTTGCAGGACAAGTTCAGATGAAGTTTTACTCAATTTTAATAATTACATTCAAATTAAGCCAAACTTACTGAATTTGTTATCAAAATCGCACCACTAACAAGAAAATTATGGAACATTGAATAATTGCCGCATTTCATCATTTAGTAATTCATGTGCACAAGATGGCATTACAATGACGTTAAGAATGTTACAAAACTCAACTGGTGCTGTAAACAACTAACAAATTTCTAAATTTTTGTCATGTTGATTGAGAGGAATGATTTTTAGGATGGAATTAATGTTGTTCAAATAATTGCATTTGTATGCAACTCAATAGAGAGTAGTGAGTCGAGTGACGTCATCATGTTGGCCAGTTGCACATGATTTGCTGTGAAATTTTGCAAAATTTTGATATCACCGAACATAACTCTCAATTTTTATTTTTTTTTGAATAAAATATTCTCCATTCTCTCTGTTTAATGAGAGTGCATTTATTATTCATGAGTGTGATCATGAATTGTCCATTAAATGGTCCAGAGTCAGGTATTCATGTATTTTTCAGACATGGACCTCTCACATATTTGAAAAAAAAGTTAAACAATAATGAATTAGATTTACTGAGTCCAAAACTTAGGATCACAAAACGTCACACTGAGAATTTGCAAATTGCTTTAATAGGGACTTTCAATCAAATGATTTGATTTGGGGGTTGACATATTCCAAGGTCAACATTTTTTAGAAGCTGGCTGCAATGGTGTACATGTATTGCTTGGGTACATACTTTCATACTTCAAAGAGTACACACACACACACACACCCATACGTGTATGGGCGTATATACGAGGACACTATGTTTGAATACTCATCCGAGGACACTATGTTTGAATACTCATCCGAGGACGTGCGCTTGAAATTTGACCGCACGACCGAGGACAAATTCCAGTCAGAGGATGTGTGTTTACATCCAAACACATGCAAACACTAAAAAACGTGTTTTACCATACTTTCGTGGACATACCCCTTAAACCAGTGAGAATATTGTAACAGAGGTGTAGAGTGAAAATAACGTAATTTCATCCGTAGACGAGTGTTTCCGGTCCTCGGATTGGAATTTGTCCTCGGTTGCATAGTCAAATTCCAAGTCTTGGTCCTCAGAAGGTAAGCCATACAAACGTACACACACGCGCGCGCGCACACGCGCACACACACACACACACACACACACACACACACACACACACACACACACACACACACACACACACACACACACACACACACACACACACACACACACACACACATACACACACACACACCCACACCCACATGTATACACATGCATACACATACACACATGCACACACCAAAAATTCATCCTGTAAGAAGATAGCAACAACAAAAACATTAGAAAATACTTGAATGATGTACAGTTGTAATAGTAGAAAGCAATGCCAAAGTTTTTAATATAAACCTGCTATGGGGCAACTTGTGCCAGCTCTAAATAAGGAAAGCATAAACACTGTGGTGCATTAATTTGGTTTTATTTTATTGTACATACTAATCTTTGCCAAGACACTTGCTATGCCATTTGTTGTGTTATGATTGTTGTACAGGGTGATTTGTCTCTTTTTTGTAATTGTAATTATGCCATATTTTACACCACTTATATTGTTTGTTTTTAACACTGTCATCAAAATTGGTAAAATCGGTACAGTTTTAGAGTGTCAAATACATCTTATAAATCCTGAAATGTGAGAATCCTGTTTCTTGTGAAATGCATTTGCATTGGATATTTGCACATTCTTCAACATTCATATTTGATTGTTGTGTGCAGTTTTAATAGAAATTAATGGTAAGGTCCACCCTGATGTCAAGTTGATTTTAATAAATACAGTACAATGAGAGAAACATATTCATGAAAGTTTGGCAAAAATCCACCAAAGATAAGCAGAGTTATGAAGTTTCAAAGTTTTAATTTTGTGAGATCACTACGAGCAGCTCCCCATATTATGAAGTATTAATTTAATAAAGTACAATTTTCTCAGAAAATTGAAAATCATGTTACTTGTGCATTGCATTCAATATATAATTAGGAACGTTATTTTACACATGCTTCTATGTCATGGTCAATTACCATTAACCAATAAAAAGTGGCAATTCATTGAATTAATATTACATGACATATGGGTAGCTGCTGGTATGTGATGTCACAAAATCAAAACTTTGAAACTCATAACCCCACTAATCTTTAGTGGATTTTTGCGAAAGTTTCATTAATATGTTTCTCTCATTGTTCCGCTTATTTAAACCAACTTGATGTGAGGGTGGATCTTGCTTTAAAGATTTATTTTAGGGGTGTTGTCCTTTGTCTTCTGTGTTTTTACATGAGATTTGCAAATATTGTGGTTTGCATACTACCATATCCAGATGATCGTTTTTTTTTACATATACATGTATACGTGTACTGTAAAAAAGAAATGTCATGATTCAAAGTTGTCCTCAATTTAGAATACAATGCTCCCAGAATCAAGTATACTGTTGTAAGTTTCTACTGTGAAAATTTCATAATCATACATTCGCTATTTGTTGTGCAATTGTCAGAAAATGATGTGACATTAAAATTTGTTGTGTAACTTTCTGTGCGATCAATTTTTAGCAGGACACCAGATTCCAATATTGGTAAATGAACGCATGTTTCTCCATCAGTAAGCCAATTTAAGACACATCCTTCCAGACATGTATACATGGGTATATGTTTCAACCCATTTGATGCTCGGGACATTTTTGACTTCTCCAATCTCGTCATGTCAATGCCCTTTAAGCTTTATTCTGCCCTATGCCTATTTTCAAATGTCCAGTGACCTGCCACGTTCACCTTGAGGCACATTCATAGAAATTGATCAACCAAGCTTTAATCTCATAACTTTCACTAATCCTTCTAATCCTTACGGTTTGGGATTATCTATATCTATGTCAAATGTAAGAGAAGTAGTGAGGTATACACAATGATTAATGTGAGATAATGCATGTAAAAATCATTAACCAGAGGGCAATTCCATAGAATATGTATGTCCGACCCCCTATATGTGGGACCTTCCAGAAATGATTTCTTTGATTTCTTGTTCTTAAAAAGGTTATAATGGTCTTAAGTTATGGCTTGAGCAGTTTGTGGAAATGAAGCATTAAAGAATGGAGAAAAATGGGGGTCGGACGTACAAAAAGGTTGATTATTTTATGGAATTGCCCGAGAGTGAATTAAAAGTCAAAATGGGATCTTCTACGGTAATGGCCCATTTTGGGAAAGTGATCTTACAATCAATTTTAAAAGAGATTTTCACTCAAAACAAAAGAAATTGTTGAAACTAGTGTACAAGCATACTCGTAGGAAAAGAGTGTTTTATATTAATAGGGACTACACTTTCCACTTTCCTCTGAACGTATATAACATGGAGACAGACAATCACATACCACTACTGTATGTGCTGTTTCAGATTTTCACACCACAGCTAACACAATGAAATAAATTATTTGAACTGGTGTAAGAGAGATAGACTAAGCTAATTACTTGTAGGAAATGTGTGTGACATTATAGTTTGTGTTTCAAGTGAATGTATGTAACAGAGACGGACATTTTTTGTCTGTCTCCATGTTCCATATATTCGGAGGAAAGAATAGGCCCTATTATATAAATACACTTTGCTACAAATAATTAGCATATACTATCTCTCCTACACTAATTTTAATTATTTCTTTTGTTTTGAGTGAACATTTCTTTTAAAATTTAATGTGAGATCACTTTTTCCAAATGGGCCCGTTACTGTAGAATACCCTAAATACAAAGGCAGTCGGGCTATGCTATGAGTTGCACAGTGAGCGTTAAGCTTGTTTAAACTTGGCTCAATTGAAGTGTACCCAACCGGTATGTATTGCGAGATGTGGAGCAATAATTAACCAATACCTGCCTTATTTGGGATTAAGGAATATTGTGTGGTTTTATATTGAGACACGTGGTGTCGGAAATATTACACTGAAATAAATCAGATTTATTGAAACAATGTCCTGCATTGTGTTCATGTTGTAAGTTTGCTGTGATGAAGCCCTGTTGCGGCACAAATTGTCGCCACGTCACAAATTGTCGCCGGCGACAATTTGTGACGATTTGTGAAAAACCTGACGGCACAGATTGTCGCCACCGGCACAAATTGTCGCCGGCGACAATTTGTGCCCGGAGTTGACGGCACAAATTGTCGCCAGCCATAATCAAAGCATGTTGCGGCATGAAATTAAATTGTTTGTGGGTATGTGTGTGGGTATGTGTTTTATGTGTTTAGGTGTGCTTGTGTGTGTTTAGATGTGTCTTTTGTGTATGTTGCTGATTTGTGTTTTTTGGTCCGTGGCTTTGTCCTGTGTTCTCTGTATGTTGTATGTTTTGTCTGTCTGTGTATATGTGTCTTGTATGTGTCTGTGTGCGTGTCTATGTGTCTATGTGTTAATCTGTGTGGGTCTGTTGTCTGTTTGTGGGCGTCTATGTGTTGTGTGTTTGTTTGTATGTGTCTTTGTTTGTCTTAGTCTGTTCTCTGTGTTTGTCTATGTGTAATTTGTGAAGTCGTGTATTTTCTGTGTGTCTGTTAGTGTATATATGTGTCTGTTTGTGGTGTCGCCATTTGTCTGTTCTGTTTGTATGTATGTGTGTTTGTTTGTGTGTGTCTGTGTCTTTGTGTGTCTGTATGTGTCTGTGTGTATCGTGAGTCCTGTATGTGTCTAGTCCTGTATGTGTCTGGTTTGTCTGTTTGTGTGTCTGTGTGTTGCGTGTTTGTCTGTGTTGAGTCTGTGTTTGTGTGTCTATTGTTGTATGTGTCTGTGTGTTGGTGTGTGAGTCTTGTGTGTATCTTTCTGGTTTGTCTGTATGTGTCCTGTGTGTGTCTGTCTGTCTGTATGTGTATGTTTGTGTGTCTGTCTGTTTGTGTGTCGAATTATGTGTCGGTTTGTATCTGTGTGCATGTGTGTTTATGTGCCTGTGTGTCTGTATGTGGTTGTATGTGTTTACGGTATGTGTCTGTGTGTCTCTGTGTGTGGACATGTGTGTCTGTATATGTCTGTGTTCGTGTGTGAATCTGTGTGTCTGTTTCTATGTATGTGTTTGTCTGTGTGCTTGTGTGCGTCTGTGTCTGTCTGTGCATCTGTATGTATCCGTTCTGTTTGTGTGTATACGTGTCTGTATGTGTGTGTCTATGTGCCCGTGTCTCTGCATGTCTGTATGTGTGTCTGTGTCTGTGTGTCTGCGTGTTTGTCTATGGGTCTTTGTGTGTGTGTCTATTTGTGTGGCTTAATGTTTCTGTGCATTTGTGTATGTTTGTGTGTCTGCGTGTTTGTCTATGTGTCCAATTGTATGTGTGTTTGTGTTTGCCTGTGTGTCTGTTTTTGTTTGTGTGTCTATGTTTCGGTTTGTCTGTGTGCATGTGTGTTTATGTGCCTGTGTGTCTGTATGTGTTTGTATGTGTGTACGGTATGTGTCTGTGTGTCTGCCTGTGTTTGTTTATGTCTGTGTTTGTGTGTGAGTCTGTGTGTCTGTTTGTATGCATGTGTTTGTCTGTGTGTGTCGGTGTGTTTGTCTGTGTGCTTGTGTGTGTCTGTGTCTCTGCATGTCTGTATGTGTTTATGTGTCTGTTTGTGTGTCTGTGTGTTTGTCTATGGGTCTTTGTGTGTGTCTATTTGTGTGGCTTAATGTTCCTGTGCGTTTGTGTATGTTTGTGTGTTTGTCTATGTGTCCAATTGTATGTGTGTTTGTATTTGCCTGTGTGTCTGTTTTTGTGTGTGTGTCTAATTATGTGTTGGTTTGTGTATGTGTGCATGTGTATTTATGTGCCTGTGTGTCTGTATGTGTTTGTACGTGTGTACGGTACGTGTCTGTGTGTCTCTGTGTGTCTGCATGTGTGTCTGTATATGTCTGTGTTTGTGTGTGAGTCTGTGTGTCTGTTTCTATGTATGTGTTTGTCTGTGTGTTTGTCTGTGTGCTTTTGTGTGTCTGTGTCTGTCTGTGCATCTGTATGTATCCGTTCTGTTTGTGTGTATACGTGTCTGTATGTGTGTGTCTATGTGCCCGTGTCTCTGCATGTCTGTATGTGTGTCTGTGTCTGTGTGTCTGCGTGTTTGTCTATGGGTCTTTGTGTGTGTGTCTATTTGTGTGGCTTAATGTTTCTGTGCATTTGTGTATGTTGTGTGTCTGCGTGTTGTCTATGTGTCCAATTGTATGTGTCGTTGTGTTGTCCTGTGTGTCTGTTTGTTGTGTGTCTATGTTCGGTTGTCTGTGTGCATGTGTGTTTATGTGCCTGTGTGTCTGTATGTGTTGTATGTGTGTACGGTATGTGTCTGTGTGTCTGCCTGTGTTGTTATGTCTGTGTTTGTGTGTGAGTTCTGTGTGTGTGTTTGTAGTATCGTGTCCCTTGTCTGTCGTTGTCGTCCTGTGT
>JZLH01S0619165.1:0-18535 GCA_001188425.1 Eucidaris tribuloides
AGCTGACAATGATGCGGTTGTTCACGTTGATTTGACATGACAGAGATTTTCAGGTGTATCACATTTTCCAATTTGCACTCCTCTTTTTAGAAAGGTGCTGCTGCAGGTAGCCGCTATCCATTGTCATCTCCAAGTGTCAACGTTTTCATCGTGCCTACCCTTTCTTGATTCACGTTTACAGTTAGCAAAGACTTTCACCTGAATGTTGAGGAAGTCACGTTGTTATGTTGTGAATTTGTTATTTGGACACTTGTATATAACCACAAATAGATAGAAGACAGACACACAGTTGAACATGCACCAATCAGTCAAACACACAGCTACATAAGTTATTAATTATTACCACAATGATGTTTCACATATTCTATTGTAATGTCAAAGATAAAAGTTGTCAGGACGAAATCATAAATGATATTTTAGATGATGTTGTATTTTCGTGATTGTTATTTTGTGATTTTGATTTTCGTTTTTATTTTTTTACACAAGGACTCTCAGTCTTTCGGCATGTCTGTCTGATATGCTAAAATGATTTATACAATCTTTAAGTCTTATATGTGGATGTACATGAATACTTCAGTATATGATGCACACGCCATTACCCGGGTACCGTTTGACCCGATACCACGGCTTTGATGCAGCGCCTTTGCGGTTCAAATTGTATTTTTTCAGTATGATCGCTGAAATCAGTGGTTATGATGCAAGAGGCTGTGCAAAGTGCCACAAAAAGCATAAACTTAACGAAAAATGGTAAATGAAGCTAAATTTTGTTATTTTCACATTATGTACATAATTTTACATAATTTTTGTAAGCAGGTTTACAGTGCTAAAAATAATAAATATTCACAAAATGGCGGCATTTAGTTGTGTACCCCAGTGGTACCAAATCTGCCATCATATATTTGAAATAGGACTTTAATGAAATTTTATTTGACGATGCATTAACTCGTAGAAACACGTTATAATCATCCAGGAGAGATGATGATAGCGTTCCAAGCTGTGAGAGAGAACACGACAGTTGAACAGACATTACTTTTATTCATAAAATTGTGTTGTTTGGCAGGAAGATTGTGGAAAATGACTGACATAATCAGGGTGCAAGTAGCACAAATAAACCCTTCCAGGCTACACAATATAGAGGGGACACAATGAGCCGACCCTCTCTATCAATGAATAGTAAAGTATACAATTCATCATAAATGCTCATTGTATGTGAGGCTGTAGCAGAGTAGGAAATAAACTGGGATGAGGGCGATTTTAGGCCCCTCCCAAAATTAAAAAATAGCCCCTAAATACAAATAGCCCTCAATTATCCTCATAGGTCAATGTATACATTACTGACATCACCTAAATCAGGCTCGGAAAGTAACCCCCTAAAATATTTGTTTTTTCCTGCCCTGTGCTGTGCATGCTATAAATCATCACCAACACTATTGCCGTTTATAAAGTACTGGCAATAGATTGGCTTTATATGTCACATATGCAGTTTAGATGTATCTGATCTATCAAGAAGGAGAAGCGCCCATACTGTACTTCAGAGTTCAGACTCTCAAATTTTATTGGGGGAAGGGGAAGTGGGCAAAAATGAGTACCATAAGATGTAAATTGCACAATTTTCCCCATTTATGTATGCATTCACATCCTGTAATAAATGCGCTCTGCACCATAATGATTTATTTTTTTTAACATAGTAGGCTTTCAGGAATATAATTATAAGAAAAGTCATGGTGAAAGTATTTTAGGATCACAAATAATTATGCCAGTACGAAAGTGGGGCTAATTCAGAACAATCTGGTGTAGACTAGGTACAATGGTACAGAAACGCAGAATACAGATCAAGGTAACCTTTCCCTTCACCCAAACCCATCACCACCGTGCCAGACGCCCCTTCGGCTGCAACAGTACTCCCCCCAAGTTTGCCAGATCTCAGTGTATTGACGCGGTGGGCCCTCTCCAGATGTTGACAGATGGGCCTGATGACAGCTACGGTATGAATGGAAGCTGGGGATATGAAGACAGACGCAGGCTGAAAACAAAGGTCTAATTCTCCCAGATATAAACTCCACCTGGTGATAACATCGCTGTACTGTTACTCTCTTTCTCTCTCTGTTCCCATGGTGTGTGTGTGTGTGTGTGTGTGTGTGTGTGTGTGGCTACCGTGGTGTGTGTTGTGTGTGTGTGTGGTAGTGTGTGTGTGTGTGTGCCTGTGCTTACTGTGTGTGTCAACTTGCTGAATATGTGATGTAAAGTGACACTTGTACCTTTGAAACGGTAGTCAGTCTCTCTGACCATACTCTTTGATCACGTGTGTTTGACTTTTTCAGACTATTTGGAAGTGCTAGGCCCCAGCTTACTGAACCTGACTTAACCAGCTTGACTCAGTGGCTGATGACTTGTGTATTTAATGTAAAGCCCTGCAGTACAATAACTACAATTAATGTCTAATTCAATTGCTTTAAATGATGTCATCATTTTGATAGGTACGGGATGATAACAAGAGCCCCGGGCGGCACGACGCTCACCTGAGTTCTCGCAACTCTATATGCCTACCATAGAAAAAACTCAGTTATACATTATAGTTTTGGCCTTTGACCTGATATCTATGGCACCAACATAGGCCAAATAATGAACAGTGAAAACTTTGCATCCCTTGCCATAGCTGGATTTTGCCAAATTAAATTAAATTCTACATCCGTTTTTATAAACAGCACACTTAGTTATCTTAACATTTGACCTTTGACCTACTTATGTGACACGTGAGCCGAAATAACATTGAGGTCCCTGTTACGCATCTACCCCAGTTGGCTTACAAATGCTTGTGGTTAGAAGTTACCTACATGTAGGTTTGAGGCCTATATGCGCCCTGCCCCATGGCCCCCAGGCGGGGGGGGGGCCTGTGTACCATCAGGAAACACTCTTCCCTCCCCCTGAGGATCATTCCCACCAAGTTTGCGTCTAATCATTCATGTGAATGTGAATGATATCTATAGGGCCTACCTCACACTTTTTCCCCCTTGGGGACCAAACGGGCCAACCTGAGGCATTGTCATGAGAAACATTAATTCAGCACATTATGACGGATCTAATACAATGGCTTAACTAAACTATTTGGTTAGATAAAAATGCTATTACCACCAAGGAAGAAACTTGGCATTAATTTAGACTTTGACTCATATGGTGACTTGACCCCCAATTCTTGAGTCACTGTTAACACATTCTACCACCCAAGTTTGGTTACAAATGGACTTGTGGTTAAAGTTACCCTAGTTTGGGGCCTTATGGCGCTACCCAATGGGCCCAGGGGGGCGGGATTACCATTCAAGGACCCTCTTTTCCCCCCCCTGAGGTCACTCCACCAAGTTTTGTCTAATCCAACTAATGTGAATGTGAATTTACTCCTACTAGCGGCCCTACCCCAAACTGGTTGCCCCCTTGGGCCAAACCGGGCCACCTGGCAATTGTCATGCAGGAACATTAAATTCAAGCACATTAATAGATGGTATCTACAAAGCAAAGTTCTAACAACTACTTCTTGAACTAGAGAAGAAGCATGTTTGAAAACTACTACTTTTGGCCACTTTGGGCCTGCTGCTGGCGCCCCTGGGGGTTTTTTTGGACCAGTTGGAGAGCCCTTGATTCCCCTACCCCTAAGGAGCATTGCTTGCCAGTTTGGGCGCAATCCAATCATGCATTTGGAAGAAAGCTGAAAATGTCTATAATTTTACGCACGACGCACGACGCACGACGCACGGGACGACTATTCGGACGCGCACGACGCACGACGAACGACGGACGCGGACAAAGCTGATCGCAATAGCCTCACTTGAGCTTTGGCTGCGTGAGCTAAATGGTCATGCATCATTAAATGTTCTCAAATGCACATTTTTTAATGGGGTTTCTAGCAAATCAATTACAAATCTGGCCAATTACAACTTTGTCTTGTAATACTTTTCCTCAGAATATATTTTTGCTTCCTGTTTGAATCTACTCCCACAAAACCATCAAACCAAAGTCAGATTTTGGATGCAAGGCTTTCAGCCACTCTGATGAACAAACTTTGCTTAAAGAGATTCAGGAGATTGATGTACATCAAGATTCACCACACCACTCCTTATCACTCTCAGTTTAGCCTTTCTCAGAAAATCATTTTTTAATTTTTTTTTTAAGGGGGGGGGGGGTGTGAAAAGGTAACATTTCAATTTCATTGTTGTAGATGGAAGGTGTAAATCATGCACCGACACTGTCTATTGCAATGTTGCAATGACAAGTACCCCTATTAAATTATTCATGCGTTTACAAGCCATCATTACAATGTCGTGTTTTTTTTTGGCGGGGGGGGCTGCGGCGTGAACGAAATTATGCTCTCTTTATCCTATCTATCCCCCCCCTCCCCAATGTGTACAATGGCAGACCCAGTATCTGAATGACTGACAATGACCCAAGTTCCCTAAGCTAGTTAGGTCAGATATTCTGCATGAGCCCACCCCACCTGTACTCCCTCCCTATCCCCCCCCCCACACAAATATTTTTAAAAAAGTAGTGAAAACTGTGCCTTGATCAGATTATACTATTTAATCACATATGTATGTTAAATGATAACAGTTACCTACACAGTGTACAATATAGGCCTACACAGTAAACAAGTTTGTTAACATGAATACAAATTAATTAATTTCAATGAGTGATTTATTCTGGACGATGCTCTTGTCATGGTTTCATCTCCAAAATCTCTGGAATATTTTCACCAAGCAGAGTAAGGACAGAATGGAAGACACCTCTAAGTACTGTTCTGTCTCCCAGCTACAGAAGAACATTCATTGATGGAAGTCTACCAGTTTTGTGGGTCTGCAACACGGACTAGGAATACCTCATGTGGACAAAAACCTTGCATTTTCAGCAGGTTATTTGGGAGGATTGGGAAGATTTTCACCCTTAAATCCGCAGGACCAGATCTTTCTGATCCCGCTGGCCTTCCAGAGATCATCTCGGTCTTTGGATGTGTGAGAGAAGGAGATGGAGGAGAGGATGTGATAGAAACAGAGCACTGATTGTGAGAGGGTTATCACTCGATGAGTGATGAGCAATGTGTCATATCGCTGATGATGGTGACAGCGGGGATGTGGGGATGGTAGAGATGGTGATGATGATGGTATTGATAATGATGATGTTGGTGATGGTGATGATGATGATGATGATGATGATGATGATGATGATGATGATGATGGGGATGGTGAAGATGAAGATGGTGATGATGATGATGGTGATTAAGATGATAGTGATAATGATGAAGATGATGAAGATGAAGATAGTGATAATGATGAAGATGATGAAGATGATGAAGATGAAGATGGTGGTGAAGATGATGAGGATGGTGATGATGATGATGATGAAGGGGATGGTGATGACGATGATGGTGATGAAGATGATAGTGATAATGATGACAATGATGAAGATGATGAAGATGTGAAGATGAATGAGGGTGATGATGAAGATGATGATGGATATGAAGATGATCATGATGATGATGGGGTGATGGTACAGGGGGATGAGGATGGAGTGAATGGATCTACATTATAATAACTTACATGTACATGCATGTATTGGTGCTCAAAGAGCACAGTGTTCTCAAAGAATAAATTTAATATAAACATATATCTAAATATGGACAGATTACATTGTAAGATTACTATCCGTATAGACTTTGTGGGTAGGTTAGGGGAGTTGGGTGCAATTCAAAAGTATGACAAACATAACAAAGACATGTATAATCAATCAATTACGTATGATTTTGCAGCTGCATTTTGCAAAATATGTGTATGTTTAAACTGACTTCATGTTTGAAAACACTAATGGAAATATATGAGATGTCATCTGATGAGCTACAAGTAATAATTTATGCATCATCACAAGTTTTAAGATGACTTCAGCAAGGCCACAAACGGAGATATAATATGGAGAACAGCAACAAGAGCAACAGCAACAACAGAGTATAATGTGTGTCTTTTAATACTTTTTTTTATAGTTCCTAGAATTTATAATTACATCCATTTCTAGTTGAAACTCTAATTCAAAACAGACTTAACAGAGTACCACTGTGAACAAGAGCTTAAACGATTTTGATCTGTCACTCTCCCTCCACAATGACGTCACACGTCACACGGACCAACAAGAAAGGTTTAATGGCTCCATGCACTTTCTTGACGTATGGGTGCGAGTTCATTTTTCTTGTCTATTTAAAAGTCTGTAACAGGAGCCTAGCACCTCAACACATTTCAAGGCTGAGTTGCGCTGACAGGCTGCCATCTTTTGAAACCCTGCCCCCTAATCCTTCCTGGATCCTCCCTGATTGATTTTAGGTATCTGCATTTCAAATACTACCCCCACAAATCCATCACACTGGACGACATGCATCCAGGGTCCCCTCCGATTTCAGTCCAAATTTTAAAGGTGGCAAATAGGTGGCAGATACATGAAATGTATGCTGCCCAGGCGGAAACAAGTAACCAATGATATACAGTAGCACTGGCCAGGCTTTGCATGATGAATATTATGCTCGTTTCATCAGATCTCAGCAAAAGCCAAAGTAATGTAGTGACAAAGACGAACCAGTTCCATGGCCTGTAAAAGATTCATGTTTATTTTTTCCCTGCCATGGAACTGTTGACAAAAATTTGACATGCAAGCTGTAGGCAATACAACATGTCATGCAGTAAATAAAGTTGGTTTCCTGCAATTAGGCAACTACTGCACCTGATAAAATATGGCTTTCAATGCCTTATGGCAGTAAGCCGATGAGTTGCTTTATATAACCATTAAAATTTGTATGTTTATTCCATACTTCACAGAACTATTGGAGAATGAGGGAACATCTTCATGAAGGGGCAGCTTCAAGACAATGGCGGGGGGTTAGAAGCAGTGTGTTTGGTGTCTTATAGGTCTTATATCTACAACTACAATAACAATATGCCCATCTATTTTTTTTTAAAGTCTTTTAAACATAAGCATAAGTATTCATGATAGTATAAATACAAGCAATGTTTCATTTTCATACTGCCTGAGGCAAATGCTGGCAACTCGTATGGATATAGGCCTACTTATACAGTAAGGACAAAAGCACAATATGCATGTACATGTAGTTTTCATCTTATTCTTTTCAATTACAGTAACGCCCAACTTTTGACAAACACTTTGCATTATGCATGCAGCATGATTACTAATTGCAATTTTAAGCTATAGTGTAAAAAGAAAATCACTGCTCAAATGCATTAGAAAGGTACAACAGCCCACACAAACATGTTAATCTCAACAGCTTCTAACACTATTATTACTCTAGAACAGACTCTATATGCCTACATATTCTTATACCTGGATGGCAAATCTCAGCCAAGTTCATAAATAAGATTGAGACATTATGGATTTTTCAGTCGAATCCGCACAGGACTAGACAAGTGGTCAAGTTCATTTTGGCCCGACAATCATTCTGACCGGCTGTATGGGAGGACACTGGACGTCACCCCCTGGGTCGATGGCTCACCAAATTAGGAGTGACCAATACAAGTTAGTAGCCAGTCCAGAACCAAATTAACGAGGAGAAAAATATGCGAAAAAAAATCACTAAAATTCAATATCCAGTTGCACGTATCAAGTTAATGAAGGGGAAATTGGAAAAGAAAAATCAAAACTCACGTTTGAAATACTGTATTACACATTTATCATCATCCCTTTTTTTTCTTCTTGGGGGGGGGGGGATAGGGCTGTTGCCAGCAGTCAAAATGATTACTAGTTAGTCTTAATTGCCAGTCTTCAATATAGTATAGCAATGGCAACAAGTAAACCAGTTACACAGAATATCGTCAACCACTACCATCCAATGCCCAAGACGAAGACTAGTGCAGTATGACTCGGTACATTTTAAATTGAGAGAAAATTCAATTTAACAATTTATCCACCAGGAAAGTCGTGAAAAAAGTGCAAATTGCTTGATTTCGGAAGAAAACCGGAGTATATTACTAAGAAGATGGAAGCGGGTGGAACTACGAGGAACAGTTTGGCAGAAAAAAAGGAACGGAGGGATCCCAGATTGTTTTTTATGACAGGAAAATCCACGGCTAAAGCAGGCTGGCACCTCCGTTATTAAGACCGCCTGACAGTGATTCTTGATAGACTGTCACTTGGCATGAACTCGACTGGGAAGACTATCGATGATGACGGCATGCCAACTTCTGGAAATGGCCCCTGCCAAGGGGCTCACGCTGGCTGAACACTGAGCCTTGAACTTTGGCCACGAGATTGGCTGGGCACTTGGTGAGACACGGCTGGAGTCAGCATGATCCCCCTGCTGGGTCCCTGTGTCCATCCTCAAACCTTTGGGGTATGGTTTGAACCCCACCCCCCCCCCCACCACAACAAAGTCCTTGTATTCTCTTCCAAGAACCCAGGGGGAAACACTTCCAGCGGGATTGATTGCGCATCTGAAGGGATACAACCACACGGGACTGCTCGCTTCAGCTCCGTTGCATCAATTACATCATGGAGGAACGGAGGTTAAAAAAAAGATGGATACAGTTTTGTGACAAGATATATATGACAGGTTCGTTCGTGGTAGCATTCTCAACGCAGTTTGAAACGTGGGATTCTCTTTCTCGTGTCCACCCTCTTTTTTTCTCCGGCATGCGCGCACGCAACGGAATGCAGGAAATCATCCTGGAGGCCTCAACAGGTTGAATGGGATACAAAGCCAGATACCATCTGGAGCGACAGATAGCTGTGTGTCAGCACAGATGCAATTAAAGACGAAAGGGATATAACTGGGAGGATAGGGCACGCACTACAACTAGTCCTCTCCATTGCAAACACAAGCACAACCTTACTATCCACACTTTGAATGATGTCACGACAGTTTGGAATAGATCCATGCTTACATGTTAAAGGTTCACTGGTTGGGGGGGGGGGGAAAGAGCAGTGCCCTCTGATGCAGGCCTCAACAAAACTAACAAAATTTGCCTGCCCAGTGGGCACTTAAATTGTAAATTCAAGTGCCCAATAGCAAATTCCAAATGCCCGAATTTTTCTTCTATAAAATTATATCTCAGAGAGAAGATTTCGCACATGTGCCAGAATATCACTGCAATCGCTTGATGGACTGTGAATTATCAACCAGACTGCGTTGCACAACGATCGATCTAGACGCAAGTTGTATTTGCTAATCGATCATTGCAAAAAAAGGCACTGCCCAATCGGGCAGTTTCATTTCATTTTTGAGTGACCAACCACGATTTTCAGGTGCCCCGGGGACTCTAGCCTTTGATCAAGGCCTCGAGGCTTAATCATTTCCCCCGTCAGCGCAATACCCCACTAGCGTCTGGAACGAGACTAACCGCGCTAACCCCAGTGACAAAGCAGGCGAGAGGCGAAGCCTCTCGGCCTTTGTGATTCTGCATCGAATTTCTTATTTTAACCTTTGTTTCGCAGCCAAAATTTGCAACCAAACGGTTGCAGCCAATCAGCTTTCACGATTCACAGTGGGAGAGATGTGTATTAATAGTACACACGTAGAGATATCTCCGCACTGCACGCAGTATGCGCTATGCACTGGACGCGTGTGATGGATGCGTTCATGTTTACAGTAGGTGAATAGATTTCTGAAACTGTGTTATCATGGAGGGTCCATGGTGTTATCAACGTTGACTATCTATTTTCCGACTTTAGATTCGTTACATTATGCAATTACGAGGTATTCTGCAATGACTAAAATAGCTAGTTTAGTCAAATTCCTTCTAGTGTTACGAGAAATAGCTTGCTTTTGAAACAGTAGGCCCCTATGGTATATTCACGTACTGTACGATTTGAAACCGGTCCGTAATGTGGATTGGGCAACAAACCGATTATGTAATGAATATTCATGATCGGTCCATGATGAGGCTCCAAGATCTGTCCTGCATATATAATTAGCTTGGTTCGGTCAGTGCAAGATAGAAAAGGCGTTGTGGGTGAACAGCCAATCTTTCGGTGCGACAGGAGTGTAGGCATTATAATTAGTCTCTTTTTAGGCGCAAGGGATACATCTACTGCTCAGAGGCTTAATGGCGTGAGGGACAACCCACACCCACAATGCCTTGTCAAAAGGCTACGGGGACTCGGGCACCTGGGTTTGTCGAGCCCTGTCCGATGCACATACATTGGGGCAATCTTTGTCAGAATGCAACACAGATATACATGTACACAGATTAGATGTATTTCGTCTCGTGGTATGTGCATCAAATCACTGCAAAAATGCATTTGCACAAACATTTTGCAGTATATTTTAAGACTACATGTATGTGCACATTTTTATCCTTCCTTTGGTTAAATCGTGAATACTGGTATACTGAATATATTCCGTATACCGCAACAGCTTATACGAAGAACTACTTTTTACTGCGGAAAAAATGGTTTCATTTACAGTAAAATAACAAGGAACAGACCATACAACACTTATGTAGCTATCTCTCAATATCACTCTGAATTACATGTAGGCCTAAATGTAGCCTAAATGTAAATTTTAGTTCATGCAATTTTACTTCCACAAATGCTTGGTTGTAATATGAATTGTCACTGAATTAGCACATGGATCATACAAATTCCATCCTATACGTCTCCAAAAAAAAATTGTGGCAATCATACACTGTCCCCTATTAATCATACAGCCATGGAGGTAGCCCTCCATGCATACAGCCCAGGCAATCGCAAAATTCATCTGCATAGTTTCCAAGTTCATGCCATCCCGATCTAATACCCAACCCCTTGGACCAAATTCCTTCATCACACTTAATTGATGATTCCAAGATATGAGTGACATGTCCATTTTCATGCCTCATTACCGCCATACCAAGAAGGAAAGATGAGGGGTTCACATGGGGGACATCCGGGCCCATCGGAGGGTACGGGGAGGTGTGGTGGCGTTCCAGCGACACGTACGCACCATGTAAATGGGAAAGAATGCTAGACATCCAATCAAGTCCGCATCCCACTACTCTACATCTGACATCTTTCATTAGGTGGTTGGGCTGAGATGCCTTGTACGCATCGTGGGTCCCTTTTCCCCCGGCCTGGTTTTCGCGAGTATCAGATCGGGGACATTAAGAATTCACAGAGAAGCCAATTACATCGCACAAAGGCATCATTAGCGTGATGTTCACAGCCTCTCGCGACGAACACCTCATCGTCAAAGGAGGTGTCAAGGTGAATTAAGACGCACGTGACTCGACAACGATGTTACATCACGTTCGCATAGCACAAGTGCCACTAACGTGAATCAGTCCACAACGCCCTGGCTCGCATCGACTCCACAATCCAGCGTTTTTGTGAGTTTATAAAGTCCTTGTCGATCACAGAAATGGAAAATTTACACATTTGCAGTGGTTGTGAGTGGTGTTTTGTGTTTGTCTAATCAATTCATTTGGGAGAGATGCTGTCCTTTATAGGAAGGGATGAAAATCTGTGTCCTTGATTCAATGGCACAATTTTGTAAGCGGCTTAGAGTCTGACGCACGAGCACATAACGTGAAGATCTGATATTATTTCCTGAATGGAACCACAATGATCACTAATGCCATTGTCTGTGTACTGAAAACCGAAGACAGTGTATTACAGGAATAAAATATCAAATAAAACAACATTTCAAAGGCATTTCATTAGTTATTCAAAGCAGCTTACTGACAGTTTCCAATTCAAACATATAAATGTGCTGAAAAGGATGACCTCCTGTACATGTATGTAACATGCAAGTTTTAGATGATGTGAATCTATATGTATGATCCCTTGGTTTTCAAAAAGTACCAAAATATAAATAATACAGAAATTCAGCAACTATTTTCATCGCTATATGTAATAATGTATGTTAGTTTATATATTTGGGTTAGAATGTAATTAATTGTACTCTGTCCTTAGATATATACCTCAGGGAGCAATAATTCACTTATAATCCGATCAGATCCGAACCCTTGAAAATCTTGGAAACGGTCTGCTCAGGCCTGAAATAATCACTTATCAGTTTACTGGTATCTCTCCCCAGATATAATTTTCTCAAAGTCATTTAATCTCACAGCAGGGGGTAAAAGATACACATGCCCTACTGGCTGCAGACCCTTCATTAGATATTTGCTAAAAATGTGTAGTCATTAAAAAGTCTGAAAAGTCTAGCCTTTTGGCTGAGCTGACAATGGCTCAAAAGCCCACTCAAGCAAGGCAGTCAAGCTGTCTCTGCAGTGTCTCAAATGGAGTTTAAACTGCTATCTGAAAGAAAGGTACTAGACTTGGAATATTCAGGTTTTATAACTCGAAAATTTTCTCTGAAACACTTCACAGCCCAGAAAATGCAAACACACCAGGAACACTAACATAAATATATAGCTCAGAATTGTTATACTTAGGATTTAAAAAGGGACTCTATTGGTGATTGCTTTTAAAACTTGAATAATTAAATTGAAAATTTGGACCTGTTTTCTTGGGGGGGGGGGTGTCTAGGGTTTAACCTCCTTGGGTCTGACATCCACATTCTGATATATGGGATGGATTTTATGAATTGGACATTTTCAGAAATTCAGATAAATTAGCTTGCAGGTAATTAAGATGCCCAGTTATCAGCTTTTAGATAAAGCAAACTTACATGTACATGTAGACCTATGGCAAGTTTTTATTTTTTTTGTAGTTAACTGCTATTAATTATAACATCAACATGATAGACAAAGAACAACAATTGCTAGCCAGTTTTGCAACCACGTTCAGTGCCGTTTCCCTTCAAGCAAGTTTTCCCCCTTTAAGCAAGTCACGCTGACTGAGATCGTCGGCTAAATTTAACTGAAGTGGCCAACGCAGATTTGAAATGTGGCCATTCACGCATCAAATCTGATTGAAGTACCTTGGAGCCTAGGTCTGGGCTTTGACCTGTTAATAAAGTGAGAAAAAAAGGGCATGCTTGAGAGCGGTGGAAATCAGAAGATTTTCTCTTAAGTACATTTTTTCTCCGTCTGAGGCGACTTTATTTGATTAGGGCGATTGATGAATTTTCCACAGGACATGTTCAGCCATTATGCACAGAATAAACAGTATCATACCATATAACTTTGATTGGTCTCGGTAAGATTTTCGCACTTCCCACTCTCGCATTTTGGAAGGGCACAAAATGCCTCAGTTCAGTTCACTGTATGACTTACTCGTGCCGTATTTCACGTTCATGTATGTTAATGATTTTGTTGCAAGACAGAGAATTTGCAAGAGTTTATGCGATTTTAATGCATTGTCATTCACTTTGTACACGTACAATATATCTGAAAATTAACATTTTCATAGAACTTTTATTCTCAAAATTTGGGAAAATGAAACTGCAGTACTACGAAATGTAAAGCGCACATACAGTAGGATACTCCCCCTCCTTTTATGCCTCATAATATTCCTCCTACAACAATAGTCATCACATCAGTAATGAGTAGCCTACACTCAAACACTCCTCCTCCTCCTCCTCCTCCTCCTACTACTCCTTCTCACCTTTTTAGGTATAGGCCTACATAATTTCTTAAATTCTCTCACAATATTCTGATGCATGCATATCTTACAAGTACATGTACGTGGCTACCCTTTTTTCCTCCATATACCCTACTCCTATTCCCATTTTTTTCTGGCTATACTGCTGGACTGCAATGTACACTGGATGAATGCATCGTACCACTGAATCCGAAATTTGACTTCGCTGGAACCGGGGTCAACCCTTGATCAGGTTATCTCTATGGGGGGTAAGCTAGAGCTAACTGAGTGTGAAAAGTACACTTCATTGAATCGGGTACAGTTTCTAAATAGAGAAAATTTAAATATCTCCATGAATGGAACCAGCCTAAAAAGAAGAGAAGAAAACACCGGGAACGGTAAAGCCGCTTTGACCAATGTTTATCTTTACTCTTTGGTGGCTTATACAGAAACGTTGTGTGCAAGACTGAGTTAGTCCAATTATGAATTTGATAAGGGTAAAATTGGAGCTTTGAAAACCATTTCTTTTAGTGTTCTGTGGCTGAATTGTGGTTAAAATAAAAATGACCCTGGGGTAGAATTATGGCTCGGTGTATCCATTTCCAAACCCATTATGTCACTTCTGACGTCAAAACGGCAAAATGGATGGCTGAAAAGATATCCGTCAGGTATGCTGCACGATGCCATTCACAAGACATAAATCAAATTGGAAGTTGTAGCTTGATATATGTTGAACGTAAGCTATATCATGAATAAATGGAATAAATGGAATAGCGTGAATGGGTAAAATTATTGGGGCAGAAAAATGGACATGTTTTCTCAAGCAAAAATATTTGGGTCATAAAATTAGAATAGCAAGGACTATTTTCTTGCCTCAAATTGCATATTGGATACACAAAGCCATTTGACAAAGTGTTTAAATTATACCTTTAGATGTCAGAGTTTTGCATTATCAGATACGAAAGCTTTAGGGCTACACTGCAAGTGGAACATTTCCAGTAAGTATAGAGGGGGAAAAAAATATACAAGTATGTTGAATATTTCTTGAAGGTTATTTTTGGGTATTCCACAACGAAACAACTACAAAAGTTTTCTCTTCCTGATAGGTCTACAAAGAAAAAATTAAAATGCAATAAAAATAAACTAATGCAAATTCCTGGACTTGAAACAAAAATCGTGAAAGTATTTGAAAGCAAAATATATGGCATATCAAACAATCAATACATCATAAATTAATCTTTAATGTCAGTTATTGCAGATTCATCCTGATGGTAGTGGCATTTCTGAGGTGAATTCTGACAGTAGGGCTATAACCAAAAATATTAATGTAATATAGAAAATTACATCAAGTAGTGAACAATGTAGGCCTGGATACATGTATCTTTCTACAGTATGTAGGCCTATACAACAAGCAGCATGTAGGGCCTACCCTTATACATCTACCTCTATTACAATCTGCTGATCAATGCATTGAATATTTCAGGAGTAGATTCTGATCATTCATGCTCTTCTAGTCTTCTTATACATGTTCATGTAAATGACACACATTCCATACAAAAAATAACTCCACGAGCAACATGTGCCAAATTTGATTGAACCGTAAAATGGCACTGCCGAACCAAACCGCCGATACCGCTAACGCACTGCACAGCCAAGTGGCTCAGCCTTATAATTTCAGCAGAGGAAAAAAAAATTGTTTTATCCTCCTTGCCGCATTTTATTGCGTTGTAACTGCAACGAGCAAGGTTATCTCCTCACGCTGAACGTCTCGTGACCAAGTGAAAGGAACGGTCGGTCGGCTGCGGTATTGAACAAGGTAATAAATCGGGATCGGCCTCTCGGCATCTGGCAATGTCATTGCCACGCTTCTGAGAACGCAAACGTGAGGACCATATGCTCTGGGGGTTGCGGCAGCTCGGTTTGCGATGACACCCCGGTGAACTCCAGAGAGCCAGCACTCTCCCCGTAAAACCATCAAAACGAAAGAAAGAGAGAGAAAAAAAAATCTTCCACATCTCTCTCGAATCAAACTTTTGACTAAATTATTGCCGACATGATGAGTTTTGCAGAGGCAGCAATTAAATGTTAAAGGGGCACTTCATCTGAATGTCCTTACACATCAGAGTCTGATCTTTCTGATGAGGTATAATTCAGATAACCTTAACACCTTATTAACCCTTTGGACGCTATAATGTAAAATATAGTCGAAAATCTCCTCCCCCCCCCCCCCCCCCCCGACTTTTTCATTCATCAATTTAAAAAAAAATAAAGACATTCGGAATCTGTTATTGGTTTGATATGACCATGGACCTCTACTGATATGACCTTTGGGCATAAACCTTTGAATAAAAAAAATACGCCAAAACTAAACTTGTGTTTTAAACCATAAAACTTTTTACAGCAGATATCTTGAATTGTGTACTGCCTTACATAACTTTTCAATCATCCTAAACTAAATATAAGGGTTGCATCAATCTAAAGACTTTAAGGTTCAATATGCAGCAAATTTAGGTACTAGATTGGACTGTCTTAGGACAATTTCTAGCCACTGCCATATGGGGAGGATGCCTTGTTGCATATTTGCACATTGTTCCTTTTACTTTTACAGTGTATGCCGTCACAGCCCATTCCGGGGTACTCATACAAGCAAGTGTCCCATTATTTATCTGATCTCAACGACTGTAACCTGTGACATGAACTTGAAAATACTTCAATATCAAGAACACTTATCTGTTGTTGAACCAATACTTATATGCATACTCATGGTCCTTGACATAAAGTTTTGAATGGGGTTAATCATATTCTTCTAAGCATGCTAGCTAGTATCAATAATATCAATGGAAACGAAACGAAAATTTTCATAATACCATTATCAAGTAGGCCTATATACATGACATTTTGAAATTGCATGTGACAGTTTTCTCTAAGCCTGTCATCTCAGAGTGTGTAGTGTACTGGGCTTCAGCACAATGTTGTCCATTTCCAAGGGGTAAAGATGTCAGGTTTATCCCCGTTGCATTATGGGTGTCATTGGTGCACCATTTCATGATTTTAGACAAAAGAGGGCGTGTTTCATCCTGTCATGACAGTGGGCCTTTAAAACAAAGTTCAGTTAATCAAGCCCATGTTGTGCCAATAAGCAAGCAAAAGACAAGTGTGTAGCAGTGTCACTTTTATGGTTCTGGGTTCGCAAAGGTTTCTTGGCAGTGCGCCAGCTCTTCAAGAATAAATACTGGAGGGAATTCACAGGTGCTACGGACACAAAACTAAATTACCCTACATGTACATGTATGCTTCCACATAATATTTTTGTTATCGTGAAAATTAGATATGTGATTAAGATAAGCATGGATTTTGGCATGTGATATATACTGATGTGCTGTGTTTGCATTAGTAGGTGTTGTCTGTTTCGACCAATTACCACACACCTAGTAAACTCATCAATCCGTATGTTAAGCTTGTATTTGTACCGTAATTGACTAGCAAAAGAATGGGGAGGAGATCAGAGTAAACACGCAACCATGAGGTGTAATTTTGACCCGTGAAAGATCGGTCGTAATGTGAGAGAAGTTCAAATTCATACTGTTTGCAGACTATTAGATAGGTTACACATTAACTGTAAGACCAATTTCCTATGCTCGTCAGTTTCCAATTTGAGCACTTGCGTACGTGTGGTACAGTAGGCCTACACGTTACTTGGATTGGGGCAAAGAATACATTATTAAAATGTACATTGATTCATTTTCATTTGTATTTCACCCACAATTAAAGCACAAATATAGTTTCGGTTGATCAGACAAATTTTTTGCCAATCTTTCACAAAGTATTCTATTGTCACCCCAGACATCACGAAACAACGGCAAACCTACTGAAAATTGTTTTAAGTGACAAATTATGATGTTTTAATTGAAAGAGAACATCTAGTGGTATGTACATTACCTATGGGAAATGTCGGGTCCCCCCCCCCCCCCACCCCCAACATTTTACATTTTGAGTAATTCCTTAAAAATGGGAAAGTTTCAGAGTGAGCGATTTTCAGGGCATTGATAGATCATATAGGCGCATCTAAAAAACATAAAAATTTTGTTCTTTACCATTTACCGAAACCATACCTTGGCTTTAAAGTGATAGGCTAACATTGTGGAGCTTCAATTTAAATAATTGTCAAACTTTGATATCTGAGCTACAGAGTAGTGTTCAAATGGACAAATAAACACCCTAGAATAAAAAAGTTTGGAAAGTTACACTGCCAATGACAAGTTATGCATGAATAAACAATTAAAACTCGGGGCGAGTTTTAATAGCCTAGGTGTACACACAGTAAGTCTGTGGGAGGAAATGGGCAAGTGAATCTGGTCAACTTAAGATTTTCACTTTTTTAAAGCACTAAACAATCATTTTGAAATACAATTTTTTTCAGTGCTTCATTTTTAGACCTTATCAAAGACACTGGTAGCATGGGGAATCATGTAGCTGAGATTTTCTTTAAATTGTGGTAAATGTTAGCTTATCACTTTAACAACTACCAATCATGAAAACCATATTCTACTCCATATTGATCTAACATCACTGAACCCCCTCAGTGCTCCCTTGCAGTACTGCTGAAACAATACTCCACAGAGTTTGCACGATATTATCAGTGTGGGATTTTAAGGGTTAAAAAACATGGATCACAATCACTTATCCAGGTAACTAATACATGTGTCTGTACAATCGACATTAGCCATGCATACAACATATTGTTGCATAACATAACCTTCAAATGCTACATCCCTAACAAAGTCTATGAATTGTACAAAGAGACAAAACAGTCCCCAACCAGATTTTTTTTACCTTGCAGGATAAGAATTCCAAAATGGTGTGAATGCACTTTGCCCCCTCCCTTTGGCAGCTTCAACCATTATCAGCTCGTTCGTCAAAGCAACTGTATTTGTTTTGTTTCTTCCTGAAATCGCTACAAAAGAGCAACACAGCTATTGATGGCACGAGGAGACACACATACATGACACATTCACGCAAAACAGGACGGTCTATTCTA
>JZLH01S0619174.1:2873-17243 GCA_001188425.1 Eucidaris tribuloides
TGGTGATGATGATGATGATGATGATGATGATTATGATGATGATGATGATGATAATGATGTTGATGATGATGAACTCCTAATGTAAGTTGTAGCCTCATCGTATATATTTCTTTTCCTAGTGATCTTTGATTTTCCGTGTTATTTCTCTTTCAAACTTGAAAGAGTCAGAATACATCCTGTATAATGTATGTGTTCAACTGAATGCTGAAATTTGGAGACCCAAAGAATACAGCTATACTAACAATCAAATTTTACAGCCTACTTTGTCAGTTCACGCTTACAGCTAAAGGTGATGGCGGAACCGTATTCGCACTTTATGCCCGTTACAACATCCTACCATGCAGTGCTTACTTATTACAGAAATCCCAGCGTAGCGATCACGTTCAATCGTGATACAATCGCTGGAAGAAACGTAATATTCTTGAGTAGGCGTGTAAATTACAAACATATTTTGATCTCTTGACGGGCGGAAATCGCAGACCAATTACGGAAAGGACCCTGTTTTGTTTGTCCTGGGGAGTCACGTTTGTGAATGTGCAATTTGTGTTCACATTTTGGGACTTCTACTCTAGTTAAAGATATCAAAGGCATCGTTTAAAGCTGTGTACATGTATGAGCTACAATACCCCATGCTATTGCTACCAGTGTCTGTGATTACGGTCTACGAATCATTCGTACGTCTTTTGTCTTTCTGGAAGGGATGTAGATATGTTTCAACGCATAATAGTGCTCCCCTCCCTCCTCCCCTCCCTCCTCCCTTCCCTCCTCCCCTCCCTCCTCCCCTCCCTCCTCCCTTCCCTCCTCCCCTCCCAAGAAAAAACAAAAACAAAAGCAATGCAAAGCAAAGAAACGCTGGCTTATAATTTCTAGACCGTGTAATTACATACAATTTACTTCGTTTTGCTCTAAGTATAACTTAATTCTCCCCGACGTTTTAGCGGTGAGGAAACAGAAAATTGAGAGTTCTGATCCATCTGTCAAGAGCTGTAATTACTGTTATCCACTAATTACTCTGTAATTAAACGCATCGGTACACGTGTCTTCACGTGCTCATAAACACACCACACACGGATACGTTGGTACACACACACACACACACACACACACACACACACACACACACACACACACAAATTGTACACACATATACATACACAGATAGACACTGGCGCATACGCAAATATATTAACATACGCACATTAACACAGACGCACTCAAACACTAGCACTCACACTCTCGTGCATCTTCGTACACGCACATACATACACATACAGAGACATCGCGCGCGCGCGCACACACACACACACACACACACACACACACAAACACACACACACACACACACACAAGCCAATTAGCCAGGTGCCCCACGATGGTGCCCACGCAACGTGTCACAGGTGTTTGTCAAAATATTACTTTACATCTAAGGTGCGTGTATTCACACACACGGTAGCATCGATCAAAATCCTATCAAAAATATAATGTTGAAGCAGTCGGTATTACGTGGCATCGTGCAATGGGGTTCGGTTTGATTAAAAAAAAAATCACGTTCAATTGTGTATGAAACAGAATACATGTACTGGTACAGTATGCTACTCTTTGTTCATGGTATTAAAGGGGTAGATCTTGTCTTCCAACAAGAATTAGGCTGACAATGACCACAGTAAAAAAAACAATGTGAGCTACATTATTCGCCATGATCTAAGTTTCTTTGATAAGGTCTAAATATGAAGCCCTGAAAAATATTGTATTTATAATGATGACTTAATGCTTTAAAAAAGTGACAATTTACCAAGCACTCAAGTTGACCGGATTCACCTACCCATTTCCTCTCAGTAGACTTACTGTGTGTAGATCTAGGCTATTTTATCCTCCGCCGGAGTGGAAATTGTTCATCTTTGCATATCTGTCCACTGGCAGCGTAACTTTCCAAACGTTTGTGTTCTAGGGTGTTTATTTTGTCCATTCAAACACTGCTACGTAGCTCGGATATCAAAGTTTGACAATTTTTTTAATTAAAGCTCCACAATGTTAGTCTATTACAAAAAAATCATGGCAATTGTAGTCATCAATCGCAGTTTAAGTAACAGCAGCAAAAAAAAGTGTTTGCATTTTAGAAAGCCGTTGCACAGATTTCGATGGGCATGGGGGAATATGCAACAAAATTATATTATGTATATTTCCATGAAAAAAAAATCCTCATATTAATATAGCAGTATCATTCTGAAATTACCGTCTAATATCAATGTTATAGTTTTACTGGTAAGCATACTTTTTTCATAACACCTTTTCGCCCAAATTGTCAATTTTGCAACAGAAATTGAAACTCACTGATCGATAATGCCTTTACAGTTATAACATGTATAGGACTATGCAGTTCAGATTTGTTTTATGTTAGAAATATTGTTGAACAATATCTTTAATGTTTCATTTGATATCAAAGTGTTGAATAAACTGCCTTGTATACAGTCTGTTTTACGATGCGAATATTATGGCACACCTTGTGCTGTACTAACAGTACCAAATGTTTAATATAATGTCAATCATTAACCCTTAATAAATGTTGGCAGAATGGCAGTTGTGAATTTGTATGTCGTGCATACGTGGAAATGTACCAAGAGTATTACTAAACATTTCGTAGTAGTACGAAACGTTGATGTTGACGCTTCAATCGAGGATAAAAACAAACTCATTACGAGTTATTTATAATCTACATGTACATGATGTATAGGTCTCACTCTGTATATTATGTTCCATTTCATCGCGATATTCTCATACAAATTGCGAACAAGATATCGACGTTTATCAAGATCGATATCAAATATTTACTGGCTAGTCTGGCTTATTATTCATTTTTAGTTATTTATTTCTGTATACATGTAATTTTGGTAATTCATTAAGGCGGTATGTTCTAACTTATTAAAACGGCTTCGTTCTAATTCAGTACTTATTTCACAAAGTTCGAGCTAATATTTTTAGCACAGCTATTGCGATCGCTTTTCGTCCGTCGTGTGTCGTTCGTCATGCGTCGTGCGTAAACTTTTACACATTTTCATCTTCTTCTTTAAAACGCAAGATTGGATTTAGCCCAAACTTGGCAGGAATGATCCTTAGGGGGTGGGGATTCAAGGGTCCTCAAATGGTTTATCGCATCGTGAAAATTGGGATTGCATAATCAAAAGAAGACTGCAATAAGGAAAATACCGAAATAGAACCAAACAAAAAGGCTCAAAGGGGTTGTGGGTATTCCATCACTGAGAACCAATGAGAACACGTAAGGAAGCGAAAGAGATGGCAGATTTATGGAAATACATGGAAATACAATCATGTGAATATACCAGCAGTTGTCTTGTTATATACAATGTGCTCAGTCTAATGAAACGTATCGGTTTATATTAGTATGATAAAGGAAACTGTACCGTGTCATTAAGTTCAGAGTTTGAAAGTTTAAAATTATAAGATTTCTGATGGTAGCTGCTTTTATTATCTTTCAAGTCCATTAATTGTTATTAGGTCATTTTTTGCACGTAGTAAACGGTATATTGTTACATGAAATTTAGTCAGTGTAGAAGATATTATTTAGCCATGCTGAAGAATTATCATACACATAGACCGTTATATTTATTGGTTTCATGAAAAAAGTACAGCGTTAGTAGGTTAAGAGTTTATATTTCTGACTGCGATTGAGTTAGCTGATTAGCTTCATGTTCATAAATTGCAATAAATTAAGTCATTTCTTATTGCTATGAGGAAATGATATTTGGTTGCATTAAAGCTACACAACTGCTCAATGTATCGTCGCCATAAATTACGATTTTAGCAATGCTGATTTAAGAAACATCGCTTTATAATTACATGTAAATAAATGGATTAATATGGTAACACATTCAGTAACATTAAATTTACATTTACTTGCGTGTTAGTGATTTTGCCATCGTATTCCCCTTTAGATAAAACTTTGCCTTGAAATCACCTGAAATCCGTCGCATCAGTATTGGCACCATAATATTTTCCCCTTTGTAAATCGGTAAACGGTAAAGTATTTATACGTAAGTCTGAAAAAAAAAACTGTAGTAGTATGACAACCAACGCTATATTGTTCAATAAAATCACAATAAATATATAATTCAAGGGCAAAGCAAAAATTCTTCCCAAACAAAAGTATCGTAATGACCGTGAATCCAACCTGACATGAAACATGATACGCACTTTAGTCGTAAGCATTATATAACTGGGAGTCACAATACCCGGCTGCACAAATATCAATATTTTAATGTAGACAATAGCAGGGATAAGAGAATAATGTTTGAAAAAAAAATGCAGAATTGAATTTTATGGATTGATTGTTTATTGATTGGTTGGTTGTACGAAAGAGGAGGGTGGAGAAGGGTATTGCAACCGCCTCAATTCTTTTCCCTGAATCCGCCACTGCATAAAGTATATCATGTTTTTGTATTTACAGAACAAATTTTTATTGCTATGAATGACGCGCAGACCATCAGGTATTGTTTACATATATCCAAGCTGTTGACTGTGAATAACAGTGTTGACTTAATGACCATATTTGTCTGTGAAACATAATATGGTGCATGCATTTATCTGTTGCCATTGTGTGTTATTTTTAAAGTACTGTTTTATGCTTACTAACATACCACGAGTAAAGTCAAAGCAAATAAAACTTTGTGGCTTTCATAACACAATGTCTACTCCCAGGTTTGTTTTCTGTGTATTGTGTTGTAGAAAATCGCTAGAAGAGCACAAAAAGGAGTTCTTCTGAAGTGAAAAGAGCGCACGCAGAGACAGAGAAACAGTCGGGCATACAGGACAAATACATATATTTTAATGGCATACTTCTAATTCGTGTTAATATTCTTATTCAGTGTGATTCCATGTGTGTCTGTGTTTATTTCAATACGTACGATTTATCATAATTTGCCCGAGGACTTACTGAAAACTGGGAAAATTTTTCGATTGGAACGGCATTGAACAATACAATTAACCAACCAAACATATAGTAGATGAACAATGTTAAGGTTCCGTGACACTTTCACGGGGACAAAGGTTTGAAAGTGGTTTTAGATTGTCTGAAGGGTACTAAACATATCTGGCGTGGGTAACCCTCTTCAAAATGTCGGCAATTGTTGGCAGGGGTCAAAATGGGTCCTACAGTGGTCAAAATTGAAAAATGGTCCAATTGGTTTAAATCATACACCAAATGACTCGTCTTGTCGAGCAGAATCCAAAAAGGTATAGTTTGCCATATTTCTGACAATCCGTTATGCCGCTGTGACCATAAATGTGAAAAGGTCAACGCACTTTCGGTCAAAGGTCAAATTTTTTAATTGCCCAAATTGACTGATTTTAATATGTATATTTATGTTTTCTGGCATGACTAATTGAACTAAACAACTAAAAACCACCAAAAATGCAATCTTAACCTTGAAATTTCACAAATCATGTTTATGTGCTTTAGCATAGGCTTATACAGCATCTGTATTTACATGCAATCCTATGGATCTTATCTTAATATTTTATTTTTGAAATTTATAATTTGCCCGAGGACTTACTGAAAACTGGGAAAATTTTTCGATTGGAACGGCATTGAACAATACAATTAACCAACCAAACATATAGTAGAGGAGCAATGTTAAGGTTCCGTGACACTTTCACGGGGACAAAGGTTTGAAAGTGGTTTTAGATTGTCTGAAGGGTACTAAACATATCTGGCGTGGGTAACCCTCTTCAAAATGTCGGCATGACTAATTGAACTAAACAACTTAAAACCACCAAAAAGTCAATCTTAACTTTGAAATTTCAAAAATAAAATATTAAGATAAGATCCATAGGATTGCATGTAAATACAGATGCTGTATAAGCCTATGCTAAAGCACATAAACATGATTTGTGAAATTTCAAGGTTAAGATTGCATTTTTGGTGGTTTTTAGTTGTTTAGTTCAATTAGTAATGCCAGAAAACATATACTTCGATATTAAAATCAGTCAATTTGGGCAATTTAAGAATTTGACCTTTGACCGAAAGTGCGTTGACCTTTTCACATTTATGTTCATAGCGGCTTAACGGATTGTCAGAAATATGGCAAACTCTACCTTTTTGGATTCTGCTTGACAAGACGAGTCATTTGGTGTATGATTTAAACCATTTAAACCATTTTTCAATTTTGACCCCTGTAGGACCCATTTTGACCCCTGCCAACAATTGCCGACATTTTGAAGAGGGTTACCCGTGCCAGATTTGTTTAGTACCCTTCAGACAATCTAAAACCACTTTCAAACCTTTGTCCCCGTGAAAGTGTCACGGAACCTTAACATTGTTCCTCTACTAATAGCCTACATTGTTTTAAACTTTGCTGAGGACCTGTACACTTTTAACATTTCCACACCCATAAAATCTATTATTGGGACAAATGTTATTAACCCTGTGTATTTTACTTAATTTTTGAGAACTTTAGCTCCAAATCCTGTCAACTTATTGGGGACATTTCAGTCACTTATTTTGTTTACTTAGTCTCTTATGTCAATGGTCAATGCCATTCTCAATTCACAATTTTGATGTTTTACTTGTCTGCAGTGGTTAACCATGACACACACGCACATACTCACACAGACCCACACACAAAGTGGTTAACCATGACACACACGCACATACTCACACAGACCCACACACAAACAGACAGACACACGTGCATACACACATACACATACACACACACACACATACACACACACACACACACACACACACACACACACACACACACACGCACACACACACACACACTACACTCACTCACTCACATCCCACACACCCTGGAAATCAGGAAATGGTCTCTTTGCGTCGGAGTATCCGACCTTGTCACTTGTTGTTTCATTATGATAAAAGTGCAGGCATGTATAATTTAATAAACAAAAATGAAACTTGAAACAGACGATATCTGTGGCACGGGGCCAGATCTAAGAGCGATGATGCATAAACGTAAAGCTCAGTGTGTCCATGGAGGTAGAAGAGAGACCTCCATGGTGTGTCCAATTCATCACACATCTATAACTTCGTGACAGATGGCATATAACCACTTCGAAGATTACATACGTCGTTCGTCGTTTTCCTTTTCTACCTAACCCCGTGAATCCCATAATTTCATAATACTATCAACATTAAAGGTTAGTGACATGATTGGGAACACTTGAAAATGCCTCAAGAACCAAATGAGTTGAAATATATACCAAATAGACACCATCTGGAGTGGATCTCCCAGCTGGAAGGATTTGTCTCTAATTTGTTTGCTTAAGGAGAATCAAGCATGAACATTAATTCTATCGGGGCACGATAAAAATAGGACCCATAGACAGCCACACAGCAGGTTTGCCTGCCAAGAGGGATATTGACATTATTTATTTTAGAATAAGTCAACGTTTGACTACAAGATGTTCACAGGAGAATCCTTGCATAGTTTACTTGACTCTAGAGTAGTTTCAGCCCAAGTTGAGAACTACCCCCAATCATGTTATTTACCTTTTAACACACCGTATTGGGACGGAGAGGTAGTTTTTGTGTGCAACGGTTTCCTGGACTGCATCATAATCTAACCAATCTTCTTTTTTTTCAAAGAAACTTTTCAGTACAATAGGTATTCACGGGGAAATGTCATTCTATGTTCATTATGTCTTCAGGAATACTGCAACCCTTGCTATTTTATTGCCTACCTAAACTTGCGTACTCTAAAAAGCGTGATTATAGTGGTGATTTGTCGATACTTTCTACGCAATATTTTGCCGCCAAACTTTCAACAACAGTATTTTATACAAGTTTAAAAGTTGGTAACATTTTGGTGGTTCATAGTCTTGGATCGACACTCTCTGACGACTTTACCTCCCATATCACGCCTGCACAGGTGTGCACCATCTCCACCCCACTGGGAATACTCCGAACCCGGCTGCCATTGAGGTGCTCAAGCCAATTTTGCCTCCAACGGGATTTCTCGTCCCCCAAAATGCATTTACATATCATTTATGCAGTCACTTATATTGTCAGAGATGTTGCATATCATGAAACCGATAAATAATGTTACATGTATATCTGACTTAAATATCGTATCTCTTGGTTTCCTTATTTATTTTGACTACAGGACCTAAAGATGCGGAAAAAGAACTACGAGCTGACGTTCTCTAAACTGACGAAAGATCGTCTGCTGACAGAACTGACACAAAACAAGGAGCAGCTCTCGACCAAACCCATCTCGTTCGACAACGACGACTTCACAAAGCCGACGGAACCAGTGACGCCAACCGAGCCAATTAGTAACGAAAAGACTCAGCTAAAAGATGCCAATGGAAATTACCCACTAGTTTCTAACCGTGAACACGATCTAAAGATCTTGAAGAAACCCAAATCTCTGTTCCTGCGCGACCATCAGAACGAGAGTATTCAGAACGAACCAAAGCTCGGTAACTGCCGCGACGCGAGTTCACCCCTGGCGGGTAGCCTGCCGTCACCGTGTGCCGCCTCTCCGCTGTCGGCTTCATTGCCAGCGAGCCCGAGCGATGAGGGCGCCCACAACATGGCGTCGCCCACGTCCGCCAGCAGCTTGAAACAGGGGAAATTCGCTCTCCTGCGTAAATATCGTAACTCGGTGGAAGAGAATCTACAAGTGACTGTTACGGATGTTACTGTTGGTAACGTGACGGTGGCGATCCGGGAGGGGAACACCCCGACAGGATTTTTCCGAGAATGCGAGTCGCAATCGTGGTCCAGCCAAAGCACAGGGTGGTGTAGTTCATAGTGACCAAACTGGACATGTAGTAGAAGAAGTGTTTGTAGTCAACTCCTGATGTGAACGCCTGTAGTTCATCTGGTGGACAAGTGGTGACGAATTTGTCCGAGTCAGGGTCTTTGGTCAGCCAAGTTTTCATCGGACGGACGAAAGCACATGATTGCTGATAAACCAAATGTTTGAAATAATGTTCTTACTGAAATGTTGCTAGACGAGTATCGAATTGGGACTTTCGGCTCACTTCGTGAGACTTTCAAGTACATGTATCGTGAAAGTAAGTCTTGTCGCGGTTAACAAGTACTGCCGTCTTGGTATTTGTTACAACGATCGCTAGAAACCTTGCGATCTTGCGTGTGGACTGAAGAGGTGATCGAAACATCACAGAGACGCTGTTTAAGATAACTGTATTCATGTGTTGAGTATGTAGCTTTCATCCGCGAACGCGCATATTGCTCGATTAATCGAAAGAGAGCGATTTGAAACGAAATATACTTTGAGAGGATATAAAATGAAGCGGTTGTGCTCACTCGTTGGAAGAAATTCACGGGAGTGCCATATATTTCCCGAGATGATTGACAGGGAAAATTATTTTGCTCTTGTTTTACCACACTCACCTTGCCAAAAAAAATATTCTGTATTGGTAAACTTGATTGTCGAAGTTTAACACTGGTAGATAATAGGTGACATTCGTGTTAAAGGTAGTAACGTTCGAAGAAGCAATTGTACCACGAAAGGAAAAAATATATATGTTATACATAATTTCTTCTTGCACGTACGAAGATGTAGTTTCACATGAATATAATGTAGACTTCCATTTTTGACATACAAACAAATTGTCTTTCTTTGAACACAGCTTCGTTGTTCAAAATAAGAGGGTCTAACGTGTGATAGAACGGTGATTATTTAACCAACAAATTGTGTCGTAGAATAATGTTCTTGTAATTACAGTGCAAACAAAAGATTGAGTGCATACGATGTCACAAATCTTTATATTTTTATAAGTAAAACTTCACCTCGTGTGCGTCGTTCATGGAATTGTGTATTTATGTCGTATTATTCGCTTGCTGTAGTTTTGTCAAAGGATTTTATCAGTTTCTGGACAATTTCAACGCAAATTCGATTTTTATTTCGAAATTTATGTTCAAAAAAATAAAAAAACACTTATTGGTGCTTTAATTTTATTATCTAGGTACGTTTACAAGAATGATAAATCATTGTTTGATTTTATTTTTTGCTTACAGATAACATTAGATTCTTATTTTTTTAGACATGGCTGTTGATTGACTTTCAATATCTTTAAATATTCCAAATATTACTGGAAAATGTCATGGTAAAATGTTACGCGATAACATTGTTGATAGTACAGTAAATAACGCTTGATGAATAATATTCAAATCTCGATGAAATACATTCCATTTGGCACAAAAGTTGACCGTAAAATCTACCTTTAGGTAAAAGAAAGTCGAGATATGTACATTATGAATTTTTTGACGAAGAATCATGTCCCACAAGTAACAGTACTTAAATGTTTGTCTACAAATTAATTGAGTAAGCAAAAAGTACAAACATATATAGAGGTAATTAATTTTAGGTATTTTTCTGTGTTTATGTCGGTGTGTGCGAGCGATGATGTAAGAGCAATTAATCTGGTACAGCTTTATACGATTTGGAAATGGTGAAAAGATTTTTTAAAAGTGCCTTTCCGGAGTAATGAATACAAAGTAGAATTTTTTTCCAATGGTCGCAGTTGTCCCGAAAACGAATTCTTCAAAATGTTCTGCTTCCCGGAGCATTTTAGAAGTTTTAAGGTGCGCATGCGTACTGTACATATGAAGATTGAATGGAGTATTGATGTCGTCGGATATAAGGGTGTATTGTGATTGGTCACTGATAGAATGACGTTAAACATACGTGATGGTATCGTTATGCATTTTGTTATCTTGTAGTCGATTCAAATGATGCTTCCTAAAGATTTTTTGAAAGGGTTTCAATAGTGAAAGCTACCTTAAACTGAAACTGTAAATAAGATTCGGTGTACATTGTCTGTACATGTTATATTTTTGAGAAAGAATTGTAATTATACATTTTTATGAAGAAAGAACAAGAATGACGATTGATACATTTGGATTATTAAAGGTGCGACTTTGAAGATATGCATAAATGTTTGGACGAAGGTAGACTAAAATGTTTTGAATTATAAATGTACACGTTTGTTTTGAATGGTATTAAGCAAGTCTATTATATAATGATGCAATTCTAAAAGCGTAAGTTCATGTGTTGAAATTATCCTTATGCGTATATCTTACCAGAAGTAATATTTCGATGTAAAGTTTGTGCATGTGTTTATTTTCTTTCTTGGATTGTACTATTCCATGCAAAGTTTTGGCGTCTGATGTATTTACGTTTGTGAACAATAAACCTGTATAGTTGCTGTCGTAAGCATTTATGAATTTTTTATCTGGTGATGTACAGATTCACAACTCTGAAGTATAATAAAGTCGTTATATGATGTGAAATTTTTGCGGTGTATTTGTACTTTGTATATTTTTGGCAAACAACTTGAAGGTGAAAGTAAAGTTTGTGCTTTATTATCCTGGATCAGCACCTTGAAAGGGCATAGACGTGATTGGAAGAAGTTGGAAATGCCTTAAAGGGCAGTGACATAATTGGGAGAAATTAAGAAGAAAAATATTGTACCTCAAGAACCCAATTGGTTGAAAGATGTACCAGTCTATCACCAGCTGGAGTGTATCTCCTGGCTGGAGTGATTTGTCTTGACTTTATTTACCTAAGGAGAATCAAGCATGAACATACCAGTTCTGGATTTCTCTCGAGACCCGAGAGAAATTAATCCCATAGAAAGCCACACAACATTTTTTTCTGTCACAAGGCATATTGATGCTAGCTCTTTTAAAATAAGTCAACGTTTGAAGACAACATTTCCACAGTAGAATTCTTGCATATATTACTTGATTCTAGAATAGTTTACCCCAAGTTGGTGACTGCCCCCAATCATGTCATTTACCTTTAGAACCAAATGGGTTGAAACATATACTAATATATCTACAATTAGTAAAGTGTACATCCTGGCTGGAAGGATTTGTCTTGACCAAGCATTCATTTACTAGCACTGAATTAATGTGTGACCCTGATAGAAATTAACTACTTACAAAGCTAAGCAACAAATTTGACAGCGAAATTTTCACTTCAGAAACCTAAACCTTGATTCTTTTATAATTCGTCCAATCTTGCCATTTTCCTTTAAGACGCTCTCTCACGAATTTACCCTCCCTGATCATCTGACCACTGTACAGCATTATCAAGTCTTGATATTTTTTTAAAGGACCATCGCTCATTTAGCTGTATCAAATAGCCAATGGCACACAAAATAGGAAAAGAAAGTTGTCACTCTCAGGATAGCTATGACAAAATTTCACCGATGATAAACTGTTCCGAAAACTGGAAATTTGATAATAGCTAGTTTTCATGAAATAATGTGTTCCTATGGTTTCATTGTTAGAGTAAAGCTTATGACCGGACACTTTTCAGTTTTATTGACGATATCTCAGTATAGATTAAGGCCATTTTAAATTTCAAAAGTACCGTCTTTTTCCCATTCATTACATACATATTCCTAAATATATTATCAAAAAGTCATATTTTGTTTTGTTTTTTACAATTCTCACAAAATTGTGCACGGTATCTTTCATACGTATTTACATACTGTACAATCGAGACTCAAAAGAGGAAACCTTTTTGCCCCCACAATCTTAATTCTTACTGAGAAGACATTTTGAACACCTTCAACCCAACCTATCATATTTGGGATTTATTCTTCCTTAAAGTGATAAGGAGGCGACTAAATTCTATAAGCCATTCCATTTTCAGCCGCGGCGTTTTTTAATTGGATTCAAGGAGTCTGAAATGGGATGCATTATGAAGGCAATTATGGTCACACTATCGTTAAGTTGATGTCGCCAGAACGACGTGAATAAGATTGTGATTATCTCATTGCACCTTTCACGCAACTGCATTCCTACTACATGTATACATGTATCTGGAATACTTAAATCCACAGGCTAACAGTGACCACAGTTTAAAAATGTGAGCTACATGATCCTCCATGCTCCATGTGTCTTTGATAAGGTCTAAAAATAAAGCCCTGAAAAATTGTAATTCAAACTGATTATTCTGTGCTTTAAATAAGTGAAAAACTAAAAGTGACCGGATTCACCTGCCCCATTCCTCCCATTGACTTACTGCGTGTAGATCTAACCTATTTTTTACTCCTCCCTAGTACTTATTGCTTATTCATGCATATCTTGCCAGTGGCAGCATAACTTTCCAAACTTTTGTATTCCTGGGTGTTTATTTAACCAATTAAACACTACCATGGAGCACAGATATCATAGTTTAAACATTTTTTTTTAAGCTTCACAATTTTAGCCTGTGTCTTTAAAGGTAAATTACCTAATTGGGGGTAGTCCTCAACTCGGGGTAAAAACTATTCTCGAATCAAGTAAAGTATGCAAAGATTCTACTGTGAAAATTTTGTGGTGACATGTTGACTCAGTTTAAAACAACTACGATCAATATGCCTTATTACAGGCAAATTTGTTATGTAGTTTTCTCTGGGATTAATTTAAATCAGGGCACGAGAGTGATTCAGTACTGTTTTTTTTTTCATGCTTGATTCTCCGTAAGTAAACAACTTCAAGACAAATCCTTCCAGCCAGGAGATACACTGTATTGTATATCTTTGAATCAGTTTGGTTCTAGAGGCATTTTTTTTATTTCTCCCAAACATGTTAATGCCCTTTAATATCACACCACGTATGGCGTAATATCATTACTAAGGTGTCAAACTAACTGGTCTCTCGAAAAAAAAAGTTGAATGTGCTTAAGAGCCAAAGACATGACTGTCTTAACACAGTACAATAAAATCTGGATTCGTAGTTACAAACAACTTTTCTTTTCACCAAAAACTGAGATAACGAGGTTTTGTCGTCCGAGAGACCTGTATTATTGCGATCAAAACCACATATCCAGTGTGTTATAACTGCTGGGAGTTATTACAATTATGACTGATGATGATTAGGATTGACGATGATGATGATGATGATGATGATGATGATGATGATGATGATGATGATGATGATGATGACAATGACGATGGTGATAATGATTATAATGATAATGATGATGATGATGATAATGATGTTGATGAAGAATCTGATTGATGGTGGCGGTGGTGCTGCTGCTGTTGATGATGATGGTGGTGATGGTGTTGGTAGTGGTGATGATGATGATGATGATGATGATGAAGATGATGATGAAGATGATGATGATGACAATGACGATGTTGATGATGAATCTGATTGATGGTGGCGGTGGTGCTGCTGCTGATGATGGTGGTGATGGTGGTGATGGTGGTTGGTGGTGGTGGTGATGATGATGATGATGATGAATCTGATTGATGGTGGCGGTGGTGCTTGCTGCTGCTGCTGCTGATGGTGGTGGCGGTGATGGTGATGGTGTTGGTAGTGATGCTGATGATGATGATGATGATGATAATGATGAT
>JZLH01S0619182.1:17355-41851 GCA_001188425.1 Eucidaris tribuloides
TATTACAGGTAATGTATCCCCTTTTGTCATGCATATCAAACATAATTAATGATTTAAAAATCATATTTTATACCTGTCATTAAAGAGAATAAGCCACCCCAGTTTAACTAAAACAACTACAGAGAGGAAAATACCATTGAGCAGCAATAGACATATTGTGAATTTCACAAGCAATACCAATATCATCAATCTTACATATTATGATTATCTACAGTTATATGTTGAAAGCCCTCTGGGTTATATGCATCTTGCTAATCTTACTAAGAATCCCACGCTATTCTACAATCTATAGTCCGTTCTAAGATTTGAAAAAACAATAATCAAAAAATAAATAAATGGCAGCCCAATGACTGAAGTCTTTGATATTCGTAACAAATCCATCAAAGCTGCGTTGGAGAACAGAGAATTAATGATTGCCTTGATACTATCAGAATTATTTTCAACTTCAAGCGCATTTTGAAAGACATATAGATTGAAATTATTGCAATGTGCATTGGAATAATAAGCAACAATAAACTTTTATTCATTCAGTCATACACACTTATTGCCAGCATTTGAAATCCTTACCAAATTTGCATAAGTACTATTACTTCTAAAGGCTAACTGTAAATAGAAATAGGTCTGGATAAAAAAATAAACTGTGAACATGGCTTCTCAGAATATACATGAAAGTACTGTTCTTTGATAGTTTGTTTAAATCTGCATAATTCCACTCTAAATTCATTACTTTCTCAAAATTGATAATAAAAATTTGTGTGTTTCCACAGTTATTTTTTTATTGTTATTCAGTGCCAATCAAGCATAAAATGGTGCCCAAGTGATTTCTCATTCATAATGTTCTTACAGTGAATAGACAATAAACTTCAATTCTTTGCATCAAAACTATTAATAGACTACAATTCTATCAAAAGAAATTTTGCCACTAGGACTCAATAATTCTATCATGACTTTTCAAACAGTTTGATGCACAAAATGGAAATGTGTGCACGTAAACTGCAAAGTTACGTATATTTTTGTCCAGAATAAATAAGCATAAAGACTATCCTGTGTGCTTTATAGAAAACGACACAAGATCAAACAACATAAATCCATGTTTCATGAACTAAGACTGACAGATGATTAACAATTTGTATGTTCCAAGCACAGTTGCTGATTTGTCAAAAAGCATCTTCTGTGCACACAGGGAATCAATATCCTAGTATAACATTGCAATTCTCCATATCGCGTATACCCAATATTCGCCAGTATTAACAATTGATATCATCATCCTGGAATTATGGCAAACTTGTTAACTTCCTTGCCGACTCAAAATACAAGTGGTGGGACTGATGTAATACAGCCAATCTGTTTCTAGTCTTATTGCCTATTACAGTATGCTGAATATTTCACTGTGGTTTTATTTTCGCGAATGTTTACCATTTACTAAAAATTTCCACTTCCCGATATTCCTGTACAAAGTGAATGCAAATGCAATAAAATCACAAAAACATACTTTTGCGAATTCCTCATCTTGAAGCAAAATCATGAAAATATATGTACGCGAAAATATAGCATATACAGTATCTTTTTGTGTACTTGAACTAGCTCTGCCGACTAATAAGATTTCACACTAACAAACATGAATGAATCTCTGACTTTATTCTAAGTGTAAAAATATTGTAAAACAATGTGAACTCAAAATCATAAACACAAGAGATGTTTAACATGCCCAAATGTGATATCGAAAATGAACAAGTCTGCAAATTTCGCCCGAGAAGCCCAATTAGAGTTCCTTTACAGAAAGAGTTACAATGTGGACATCCTATTTGTTTAGAAACAAAATGGCATTTGAATTCTTTCTATCGTGTTGTTGTAATTCTTCTACAAAGGGACTCTAAGCACAATTAAGTGTGCCCCCAACATTCTCTCGTAGACAACTATATTGTCGTGTGTCTATGCAAAGGCCATTAACTGTATGTCTTATGCCTATGCAATACACAATGAATACAACTAACGGTCTTTGTACAGGAACACGACATACAGTTAACAGCCTCTGCATAGGCACATGATACGCAATATGGAGAATTTGCTATACCTCTGGGTATGACTGCAACATAGATTTGCAGATGCATACACAGTTTTGTTAAATTGAACTTTGTAGAATATTATATATTGAATAATTGCCTGTTATACACAATGCTACTAGAATTACCGAAGGTGAAGGATTTCCCTGCCATGTGTATAAACCCAATCGTTACAGCTACTAAGGTATGATAACAAGTAATACATTTCTTGCTATATAAGTCCATTCATTTCAGTTGTTGTCTCGTGACGTGAAGGGGGCGTTGGCGGTAGGCAGGATACCTTCAGTGGATGAACGGACCACCTCATCGCCGGCGGGGCTTGCGTTCGCCCTGTGAGAGGTGGGAGTAGGATCGCGACATATAAGCCGTGGGCACAGGATGACGATGGACCACTAGGAGGACGCCTCATGTGCGGCTATCACTGGCCAGTGAGGGACATCCAGCCGTGTTAACTGCATGGAGTTCACCGTGGTGTTGCCAGCCACTGCAAGGGCTAGAAAAAAAAAAACAATTGTTTATTTGCATTACTTGTATCTCACCAAAGATTCATTACATTGCTGCTAAAGTACTATGAATAATGAAAATAAACCTGGCTTTCCAGCCACAAATTGATGATATACATCTAAACTGAAAACATGCTGGAGGCCAGTATCGTTATAATTTGCATATCTTTATAATCATCTTTTGGGCACATACAAAATAAATAATTAATACAACACTGCATTGCAATTTTAGCTAGCTCGATGCTAATTTTTCTTCTCATTCTCTATACATAAAGAAAACGCTGGATTTGAAACAACAAAGACAAAAAAAAAATTACAAATCCATTAAAAATGAAGTGTTCTCATCATAGCAATTTCCAGGACTCAAGACTCAACATCACGCACCTGTTGTTGAAACTCATAGTCCTAAATGTACAACTGCCAATAATGGGCCAAAATGCCACGGCATTACTTTGGGCAACTGATTAAATCCGCGATATTACAGTGCACTCCCATTTATAATGGAAAACGTTTATAATTGAAATTTACGTGCTACAACGGACCAGTCGAAATTTCAGGTCCCTAAAATTCATTATCTATACTCTTTATATACTTTCACTGTGTTGGGTTGTAATTAAAATTTCGATCAACGAAAGGAAACTTGCTGGTCCCAAGGACTTTTGAATTTAACAGAGTCGGCCTATATTTGCGTAATAGGACAACTTCTTATAGTGGAAATCGACAAGCACTACCAGGTACTGACCTGTGTCACAGAGTGGCTCCCGCTCCATCCGATGACACACGCAGACAAGGCCACCGTCCGGGGTCAAATCGAAGGTGCATTGTAGGAAGCAGGGCTTGGGATACTGGATCGCGCAGGTCATCGAACACATCCACATTGCATGTCGGCAACAATCAGAGTGAAGAAACGTCACGGCTAAACCGAGAGAGATCAAAGAAATCCAGTCAGATTAGCATAAATGTGTGTCTTTATTCTTTCACAAAGTATAATCTCTAACAGTAAAGGACTTATTTCTGCTAGACCTCCAAAGCAAAGAAAACATCACTTTTACCTGAATACGCTTCTTCAGGTATGAAGAGATGTTGTGCGTGAAATTGCAAGATCAGTAATTATCTACAATTTGGAAAAATGACACGCAGAACACTACTGTTGATACTTAGCTCTACGTGTTGCATGCTCACTGAACTGAGTAGATTCAATAGCATTATTGCGAGTGTTTCACCTACTGGGTCTATGAATAATCTACATAAGAGTCCTGCATGCAAATTTGTGTGTAGCAAGAATGAATATGGTACAACATTATTTGCAAATACATTTCACATATCACACCTATACATGAAAACAAGTGCTAGGACAAGCGCGTCTGAGGGACATAGTAAATAGACTATACCATAATTCTACAGTACACTTATAATTGCATCATTTTAGAAAGCGACAAATTAAACCCGTTGCAGACAATTTGATTGTCACTATAACACGCATTTTCCATAGGACCCCAAACACAAGTTAATCGTACTTAGTCTCCAACAGGTTCATGGTCAAATTTGATAGGTGTTATCGTGAATTCATGTGAAATTTCAATTTTTACCGTGCCTTAGTGTTCCTGAAAACTTATTCTTAACCAAGCCTTATTCGAGGTAAAGATTCGATGTGAATCTTTACTTCCAAATAATTTTAGCTAAATTGATGGATGACATGAGCTAGTGGCGTCGTCGACAGGCCTCCTGTCGGAAAGCTTGTCGAGATAACAGTATTTTGACTGAAAGACGATATATCGAACAGAGATCTTTACCGACAACAAACCACAGGTATCAAAGTAATAAATCAGGACCTAACAATGTCTCTCCGCAGCCAGGTCACTTCTCAAAGCAAGCATTTTTTTTCTTTCTCACACTTGCAGAAGTATATAGAAACTGAGAACCATTGTTCTGAGTGTAATCTACACCATAAGAATCTTGGTTCCCCGGAAATTGACGATGTGGTCAAGCCCAAAGTTCAAAATTTCACTGCTGCTTTCAATAGCGATGTCAGTCATCACTGGGGCATCCTGATTATCCCCTGTAGTATGTAGCCACAATACAGGTGTATTTAAACATGAATAGGTACGGTGGTGTAAGACTGCATTATGAACATCCCAATTAATGAGATCATTGTTGTGTCGACAGTTATGTCTGTCGACTAAATATTTGAGGTGACATGTCGGAAGAGAAATGTCTATTTGACGACGGCCCTAGCATGAGCTCATGTTGGGATGTGACTTACCATCTTCACATAACACCCCACTGAATCCATCTGGGCACCGACACCACTTGCTGAATTCATTATCCTGGCTCGTCATGCATTCTCCTCCATTCTTACATGGGCAGGATTCTGATGGATGCAAGAAAATATATATATATTGCAAACAAAACTTAGGAAAATCTGTACATTTTTAAAGATAAACTAGAGTACTGGTTGATGATGGAAAACCTTTCATCACTGTTCCCCATTTTATTGGTTTTCTGGTGAAAGCATATTACACTTGCATTTATATTATAACCTAGGAATAGTTCACATCAAATGTAATAAATAGTATTGTAGAATTACAGTTTAAACAGTTGACTTTTCTGTAAATTTCTGTATTAGTACTTTGTCGGCATGTTGATTTCAAATGTGTAGGTTTTGTTAAAATTGATTGTTTTCAAGTACTTTCTTCTGTACTACAGTGACATTTTCTGAAAACCACCTTTTCATAGAAGGTTTGATAACAGTTGATATAAAATTTAAGCTGTGCTGTAAGTACTAAATTTTATCTTTAAAATTGGTTTATAGAACACCACCACCCACATGTTACCAGCATTGTAGTTGAGTCTTATTATTGGTTTCAATTTTGGTCTCAAGATCTAATGCAAAACAAGCAAAACCTTCCCTTTAATGTAAACTATCAGTCTCTAGACTCAATTTTGTTGTTAAAATAAAATCAAATTTCATCCAACCATTAACAGGCTTCAAGTGGACCACGGTGAAAAAGTAGGAGAAAATAGGAGCTAAATTGAGGAAAACATAAAGAGAAAAGTAGGATATAAAAAGCTAAAAGTCGGAGAAAAGTAGGACATGCACAAGGTTTTGATTTTTTTTCCTTTTTTTTGGGGGGGGGGAGGGGGGGGGTAGTAGTTTTCGTCTGTACTCACCAGTCACACTTTCTGTGAATACCTGAAATGACTACTCACTACTCCAGTATTTTATATGATTAATAGCAGTTTTTTTATTTCGCCGGAATTTAAAAAAAAAAAAGTAGGATTTTTGGGAAAAAAGTAGGATAAGTAGGAGGAGAGTAAAAAAAAGTAGGAAAAAGTAGAAAAAGTAGGAAAAAGTAGGAAAAGTAGGAGCGCTTGAAAGCCTGCCTTAATTAAGTAAAGTGTATCTATGTGCCATTTAGAATGATCTAGGTCAATTGTTTTATCAAAAGTTCATGAAATGGAAGAGTAGTGAAAGTTATGTGTTAAAAAGTCATTGAATAGTTGCCATCTGGGGAGAGTGGCATACAGATTTCATCAAAAATTTCATATCTCTGGAATGGCTGATCGAAATTTTGCTCAAACTTTCAATGCTGAATTTTGTACCTATGTTGGTCATTTACTGAATCTACATTTATATCTGGGTGAATTTTCAAACCTTTGAATTACCTAAAATAATTAACACCTTTTTTTTTCTCTACATATTATACAAATAAAAGAAAGTAATCATTACCAGGGATGATGTCATCAGAAACAGATCTCCTCCTTCCTGAAAAATGGACAAAAAAATAGAAACACATGAAATCAAAACTGACCATTCTCAGAAAAACTCCACATCTCAGCTAAATAATAAGGAAATAAGTACATGCAGATAGATGCTCTGAATATCAAAGAACTTTGCTAATTATTTTGAATGATGTTTAGACTTGATTTCTATGGTATGACTGCAAACACATGTTCTTGATTTTTGTTGTTGTATATTTTGCACAAGATGCAAATGCTCAGTAAAATTAGTCAAAAATCAATGTACTATCATGATGGGTTTTAGACATGAAATCAATAACAAAGAATTATTATAGTTACAGTGGAAGAGCACAGGACATGCTATTTGGAGGTCACTGGTTCAAATCCCGCTTCAGCAAAAATTTGTACGAAATGATACAAATGATTTCATGGAGCTGCTTTTTAAAAATACAAGATTATTTTGAAGAATTGTGTCCACAAAAACTGATAATAAAGAAGAATTAACACAATAATACGTGGCTTGCATGTACAATGTAGAGATACCATACCACCGAATTGGCTCAGTTGGTCTCTTGACTGAGAGAGTGACTCCCAGTCAGGTCATAGCAAAGACAATTAATAAAACGGTAGTTACTGCCTCTGGCCTGGTGCTTGGATATCTGGATAAATAAGGGAAGTTAACACATGAGACTAACAGAGAACACACCCCCTCCTCCCCCCCCCCCCCAGTAACGGGGACAGGCGTTGCCCGATGCTCCACTATAGGTACCGGGAAAGATTCACATTTTGTAATATACAATTCAGCCCCGCCATGTCAAAAAGGGTATCAATGACTTACTGCTAGTTGCTACACAGATGAATGAGTTGGGTGAAAAGAAACACAGCTCAGTGGCTGGATCACACGGTTGTTGAGAGCAGAAATTCACTCCAACTGTAAGAAAATTGTGAATATATGTGGATTAATTACAGCTTATGGAAATAGCTGATCACCTTTAAATATATCCTAAGATCTCATGAAAATAATAAAATGAAATACAACGACGTGTACGACCCACTTTTTGTCGCTGGTGCAACTTTGCACAACAAAAGGAGACCTTTCATAAAAAGCCTGTAGTATTTAAACATTATGACAGAAATGTAATTTTTACTTCATTTTAAGTAACAGAGTAAAGGCTCTGACTAAATGACTGATAAATTGCTACATTTCCAATTGACATTTTCTCAAAATTTGATGCAACTTATTTTTGGGAAAGTCATAACATCATACATAAGTGCAATACTTTTGTGGATATCTAATATTCTGAAGAAAAAAACTTCTCACGATTTATTGTGACTTCAGATATTAACACTGTCATATTGTTCAACAGGGTAAAATTCTTTAAACAACTTTTCAAATCTCTCTTCTCATCATGCATGTGAAAATAGTTAAAGCCGTCAGAAGTTGATATTATATCCTACATATTGCACTGTCTAAAAATGCTTGACATGTTAAAGACATTGTATAACATTGCGGAAGTCTCATTTTAAAAAGATGTAAAACTTTGCTGTCTGATATCTGACAGTGTTTGAACGGACAAATAAACACCATAGAGCACAAAACTTCAGACAGTTATGCTGTCACTTGTAAATTATGTATAGATAAAAATTGGGACATGAATTATTGTCAGCTGACAAAAATTTTGCAACACCACAGTCTATGGAGGAAAACTGGAATGGCTGCGCAATGATTTTCACTTTTTAAAAGCACTTTATAATCATTTTGAACTGTAATTTTTCTAGGGATTCATTTTTAGACCTTATCAGATACACTGGTAGCATGGGGAATAATGTAGCTCAGATTTTTTACAACTGGCAACATTGTTATACGACACCTTTAAGAGTTAACATGCATGCATGAATGAATGAATAGAATTACCGAAGGTAAACACGCTTACCTTGCACTTCAATGGGTACGACACACTGTGACAATAAACCTCCTGCATCCGTGAACGTATAGAGGATGTAGTACACGCCCACTTCAAAAGTGTCACCAGGACTATTAGTGTTGGTAGTTGTGACTGCAGTGTCGTCCGTGGCAGTGGGAGCGCTGAAGGGTACTTGGCGACTTGTTGAAACAGGGCTCGTGAAGTAGATAATGGGCGTGGTGCTTGTTGGGCAGTCAGAGATTACAGGTGGAGTGTTGGCATTAGGGTTTGCATCTGTTTTTTAAGAGACAGAGGAGAAGTGTGTGTGTCAGTGTTGGAGTGGAGTCTACAAGTACCAATTCCGAGTCAGATAAGTAAAACCTTGCCATTCATTTTACATAAAGACCAAAGTTTTCTGTGTTGTAGATTTTCCGTGGATATCATGGAATTGAGGTATAATGCGGAAAACGGCATTTTGAACAAAAATGAAAAAAAAAATCATGCCTAGAATTTCTCCAAAGTAAAACAAATAAATATTTATCAAATAAGCCTAAACTAGTTCACCAAAAAGATGCCTAATAAAGCCAAAGAAATCATGCATTACCTGTAAATATGTCCCTGAACCTGAATAAAACCCCCATGGGCCTAGCAAGCTTGACGTTATTTGTGATTTTTTCCAACAAAAATTCAAGTTGGAAAATTGCAAAATTACAGTGCGGCGAAAAACAATTTGACATTTTTAAAACGAATACTTGGTCTTTAATTTTACGTAGGGACTCGACCCCGAGTTACAATCCCAAGTCCATGAAATTAGACCCAAGTCCGGACTCTACTGCAACACTAGTATATATTGTAATTATACAGGGGACAGCTAAAACCAAACAAAAAATAAATCAAAGCAAAACGTCGACATGCGACTAGACCGATCTGCCTGTATTTCAGTTTATGGGTCCGTATCTGCACTCTGTCAACAATTTTAGTCTTGTTTATAAATCACAACTTGCAAACTTGTGATTTCAGATTTTGATATCACTTTCAGTGCATCTAATTTTTAAACTTTTTTTTACAATACGATACAATACTTAATATTTATATAGCGCTTCAGCAAATTACTTGATCTAAGCGCTTTACAATACTTGAAATGTTACATAGATGACAAAAAATGAGAATATATTTAACTACTATTTTAAAGATACAAAATCAAAACAAGTCAGTTTGGGAAAAGATAGGACTTTAAGTGAGGATTTAAATGTCGTTGTGTTGTGGGACGAGCGGAGGGTATTTGGCAATTTATTCCATAACACTGGGCCAGAATTTGAGAAAGCTTTTTTTTTACTTTTCCAGGCTACTCGCACGCCAAACTTCATTCAAAGTGAGAAACTATGGAATAATTTCACTAAAATTTCATTTTCAAGCAAGAGTGAATGAAATTTCAAAGGGTGATGAATATGTCCCATAATGTGGAAAATCCTGGATGAGAATCAAATAATCTTTCCTTCATACATCTTACATAATACAGAATGTACAAATTACCATGATTAGCAAAAGTTCAAGACCACAGAATATTTTTGATTAAAGCATGTAGAAAACAAAAGCTGAAAACCATTGCTTCTTGAAGATGTTGAAGAGCAAGTTGGGTTCAATGTCATTGCTCACATAGTGCTTGTACAATATACACCAACATCAGTCTCCTTGGAAAGCAGATTACATAGATTTTTGTGCAAGAATTTGAATATTCCACAGAAATTATACGACCTTGGCACCGTATGGTCATCGCATTACAAGGTTCGTCAAGTTCTTGCTCACAGTTCAAAGTATTTGCCTTTAAAAGTATTGATGCTGGTGGGCGTACTTTCCTTTGCCCTTTGAGCAATGAATAACTAATATACACTTTACCTCTTCACGAAGCAATAGTGTTTAGCTTTTGTTTTGTACATGGTTTAATGGATAGTGTTCTTGTGGTCTTAATTTTTGCTAATGATGGTATATACATGAACATGGAACTGTCTGACAAACCTGTGACGGTAACATAAAAGTAACAACGTCCAACATTGCCCGCTGTGTCAGTAGCCGTATATATGACTGCATATACTCCCGGGGCATATTGGGTATTGGGGGCGTACGATCCCAGAACGGTGGCTGCTTCGTTAGGGGTAGGTGGTGTCCAAGTGACTTGTGTGGTTGTGGAGCCAACTGGAACTTGCGCAGAAATATCGCTGGGACAGGTTATCACAGGTGGAGTGGTATCTGAGGAAAAAAAAAAATATGAATACGAATGTGGAGAAGCAGTACAATGTATGCCAGAGTCATTATGTTTTTTGATTGAAACGTTTCAAACTCTTCCTCAAAATGTTTGAAACATGTATACATATTTGTCTTTGTGGGTTCTTATATTGAGTATAAAGTACACTGGAAACCAGGTGAGTAAGTTATAATTTGATGATTGTACAAGAATCTAGTGCAAAAGAAAAACACAAAGGACAACTACTCTATGAGGGTGGCCTAGTACATATTACTAGGATGCTATCAGATCAAAAGTCGATGTAGACGTCTGGTGTAGTGACTAGACAGAGATGTATTATAATTGGGGGGCTTCAGTCGAGGGTGATCCTGAGTGATAGGTCTAATGTATGCCCAGCTCACAGTGCATACTAATTACAGTTAGCATCTGTGGCTGATACATATTACTTTAATTCAATAAGCTGCAGCGGTATTGCCTTTTTTCAATATTGGTATATCATAATATCACAATAATTTTGGCATTCAATGGAATTAAGGGTTTGAACGAATTGCAAAATTGGAAAACGTTTTGCTTTTTAATGTTTGTGTGAATATCGTGTAAACGTTTTGATTCAGGCCTAGTACAAAGCAATAACTGTAATCAAAGCAATTCAGGGTAACCTTAATTTTTTTGTTGTTATGAAGGAAATCGGACATGATGGTTCGGCACATCTAGCCCCGGTGTTTACAGTACAGGCTACGATGTATGATCTACTGAACACTGCTGCGATGGCATTTATCGTATATTTTGGTGTAAAACTTGATCAAGCTAACTTTTAACTTAAAAGATATGTGCAGAGAATAATATTTCACGGAAATTTCATGCACAGAAGACTATCAAAACAGCAAAACCGTGTCAAGTTTGCATACTGTTATGTACAGTGTACCTCCGTCAATATTACATAGCTGATTTGGTTGACCATTTCAGTTGTTGTTGCATATTAGTATAAGCTACACCCACAATTTTGAAGTTCTTTCCGCTGAAGAAAAAAACAAAAAAACCTGAGGCTCAAAGCAGTTCTTTAGTTGTAATTGAGAAAAGGGTTAGGCTCTTCTGATGGAAAAGATATTCTTTTGATGTTTAGGTTCAAGTGAATTTAATTTATATCAAAATTTGGATATTTCAGGCAGTCTGAGTAATGTTTTAATATACATTACAGGAGTAAGCCTGCCATGGCGGCCATCTCTCTATAGCACCCACCTGCCTGGAATGGCCACTAGTACTGTCTTCCATAAAGACATGTAAGGCCAGTTTTGGGTTTCTCTGTGGGATCACTATAAACAGGCCTCAATGTATGTGGATGCTACTGTTCTGGAGTCGTAAATATTAAAACATATTTTTTCAAAAATAATATTCAACTCTTACACCACGAACTTCGCACCCATGCACTATCCACGCCGCACTAACTTCGCATTTCACGCTCAAACGTTAAACGCTACTGAACCCTCATTGAAAATAATTTAGCGCGTGGGTTGACGGCCCAGCGCACAAGAGTTAAACTCTGAGAAATTCACCAACGAGTTTGACATTACTGGCCATCATCAACCCAAGAAATGTTGTTGTTGTTGCTGTTCAAGCAGCAACCAAGTAGGACAAAAAAAAAAAACCCAAATGGTTGCAGGAGCCTGCATTTAACCCACCCTTCCAAACACATAACAATATTGTTATGGTAATAACACAGAATATATGGGGATCGATCAAATTCACAGAAATCTCTACACCAAATGCTGCCAATTCTCACGTTCACGCAAGTAACATCTTTAATCTTGCTGATTGCAGGCTAAGAACCTACCTGTGCCACTTGAAGAAACAGTTATGGTGAATGAGCAGGAAGTGTCGACATTGTTGGCGACATCGGTTGCCGCGTAGTCAACATTGTAGGTGCCAGCCGTCAGGCTACTTCCAGAAACAATGGAGCTACTCAGAGTAACTGCCAAGTTAGAGTTGTCCGTCGCTGTTGGTTGTGCCCATGTCACCGTCATCTCTGTAGTTCCAGCAGCGAGGGTTACCGCAATATTACCGGGACAATTGGAGACCACTGGTGGAGTTACATCTGGTGAATTTTAAAGACATTTGCTTAAAGACACGGTATAACATTGTGGAAGCCCCATTTAAAACACTGTCAAACTATGCTACATGTATCTGACATTGTTTGAATGGACAAATAAACACTGTAGAATACAAAACTTTAGACAGTTATGCTATTACTCGCAAAATACGTACAGATAAAAATTGGCACAAGAATTATTGTCAGCTAGGGAAAATTCTGCAGCATAGCAGTCAATGGGAGAAAGCTGGAATTTTCAATTTTTAAAAGCACATATTGATCGCTTTTCAGGGCTTGATTTTTAGACCTTATCAGAGACACTGGTAGTATGTGGAATCATGTAGCTCAGATTTTTTTACACTGGAAATATTGTTATACACTACCTTATCAGTCAACTTTTGATATCAAACCTACATGATAGAGTTTGATGGACTTTTAGCAACCTAGAACACAAATCTATTGACAGTTATGCTGCCACTACCAAAACATATGACACATATGGATTAATGTCCGGTGGACAAAAATTCTTACTACACAGCAGTCTGTGGGGAAAAACTGGGATGGTCACTAACTGATTTTGACTTTTTAAAAGCACTATGGATCATTTTAAACTGCAATTTTTCAAGGCTTCATTTTTGGGCCTTATCAGAGACACTAGTAGCATGGTGAATCATGTGTCCTGCAAAATAAAGACACCAATTCAAACTCCAAGAAGGTCCTCAAACTTCAAATATTTCTTCCCCACCCCCTTTTCTCTCTCCCCTTTCCCTCATTTTGCAGACTGGTGAATGAATTTGCCGACTACAAGTAATGATTGCCTCTAGTAATGGCCTTGTATAGGTTTGATGTCAACGCTAAGTTTTACAAAAAAATGCTATCAAAGCATGCATTATCACTAACCTGCAACATTGACAGTAAATGAACACGTGGCTGTCAGACCAGTTCCATCTGTGGCTGTGTACGTAACCTGGGTCGGGCCGTAGCCAAAGAAACTTCCAGGACCAAAGTTGGTTGAAAGAGTAACTATTCCAGAATCGTCAGAAGCCGATGGTGGAGTCCAGGACACGGAAACTTGAGAGGATGTCGCCGGTAGAGTGCCGGCCTGATTTCCTGGACAATTGCTGATCACTGGATTCTGGTTGCCTGCCACGTCACAAAAGATACATCAATATTACAACAGCTTGCCATTGCTGGGGTGACAAATCCTTGCTATCTCAAAAAATACTAAATGTTCTGGAGAGACACTTGCATTTCTTTTGCAGAGCCACAGTGGCTTATCTATCACATCTAAAATCTCAGAATCTGGTTTTCTTGCTACAATATCCAATGTAAACCTACAGGGTTTTTTTTTGTGGGGAAGGGGGAGGGGGGCAATTAAGTGAAAGCCTCTGATATGTTAAAGTATAATAACAAACTAAATTACTGTCACACTTTTTATTTTTAGAGCACCCAGTGAAAGGGTACTATTTTGTGGCAAAAAAAATTGTACTAGGGACATATTTAAGTGTTAAATGAGCTTACATGCTTGAGTTTAGTTGCATTGCCTAGAAGTTTTTCAACATGCACAGTATACACTTTACTTTTGATAAGGTTTTAATAGTTGGAAATTTGGTAACTGCCAAAAATTAAAACTCTGCAGATGATATTATGCCTTATTCTTCATAAAATGTTTGGTTAAAGTATTGTATCAATGCAAGTTTTTGACCATACTATTCAAACTCTGCACACTATATAATTATTCATCCTGGAGTATGATTTTATACATATATTTCAACTCATCATTTGAGATCTCTGCAACTGCAAAATAAAATCTGTAAACTATATCAAAATGAAAGTACATATGCAAAATGTAGCAATAGTGTACATTCAATTTTAAGTTGGTGCAGTTGAGACAAAACTACTTTACACAAATTTGTAAGATAATTTGACACAGATTAGCCATGACGAAACATCAATACTGCAATTCAGATGAACTGTTAGTCAGACAACTGTGTTATCACTACGTAAACAATACCCTCTCTAGTGGTCAGTAAGGAATCATTGATTGTGTAAACAGGGTTGGCTATTTCTTGGGAAATGTAAGTATTTCCCACCCTCGGAAAATACTGGGAAATACAGGGAAATGCTGGGAAGTACTCGGGATGTATATAGAGGTATGGGAAAATAACAGCAAATACTTCCGCAAAATACCTGAGCACTACCTGAATATATTCAAGAGGTGTATTTTATAGTATTTCCCTGTATTTCAAACTATTTTCCATTTTCCTTTAAAGATTATCGAGGCAGTATGTACCATCAGTATTTCCTACTCTGACCAACCCTGGTGTAAACAAGTAATTATTCTCATCTGCAAGTTCCTCAACTAACTCTGACACATGGAAATATTTACGACAAACGATCCTTCTAACAAAAAATAATGGAAACTGGGATTTTTTTTCCTCTCTTACATAGTACAGACACCGTAAGTTTATATTGTTATCTCACTCTGGAATGCGACTAAGCCATGTATAATGCATCCGCGTGGAATGGTTACTTCCTCAAAGCCATGCCGAAATTAGATTGTATTTCAGAGTTTCATGTACAATACACATCATAAAACTTGAAAGTTTTAAGCGAGGCATTTTTGAAAATGAATGTGGAAGTGATGTACACAATATAACTTACCTGCTGTAGAAATGGTTATGACGAAGGAGCAGGAAGTGTCGGCATTGTTGGCGACATCAGTTGCCGTGTAGACAACATTGTAGGTACCAGCCGTCAAGCTAGTACCAGAAACAATGGTACTACTCAGAGTGACAGCTAGGTTAGAGTTGTCTGTAGCCGTAGGTTGTGCCCATGTCACAGGGATTGTTGAAGATCCAGAAGGAAGGGTCAAGACTTGATTACCAGGACAATTAGAGACTTGTGGTGCAGTAACATCTGTATGAAGAAAACAGGATTTGAATATTCAAATAATTGTATTACTACCAGTACTACATACTACCACCAATACTATACTACTATTAAACCATGGGCTAACAATGACCACAGTTTAAAACACAGGTAAGCTATATAATCTTCCACACTCTAAGTGTCTTTGTTAAAGTCTAAAAATGAAGCCTTGAAAAGTGCTTTAAAAAAGTGAAAATCTACAAGCACTCAAACTGACCAGATTCACCTGCCCATTTCCTCCCATAGACTTACTGTGTGCTATCGATGATATTTCATCCTCAACCAAAGTGCAAATTGTTTAGCCCAAGTATAGGTTGGTTGATCAGACAATTTTTGTCAATCTTTCACAAAGTACTGTATTGTCGCAGCAGACATCCACTTTAGCCATAGGTTACTATTTATTTATTTATTTATTTAATTTATTTATTTATTTATTTATTTATTTATTTATTTATTTATTTATTTATTTCCAGTATAAACACGTTAGAATCAGGTTATGTAGTTAGAAAACTAAAATTTATCACTTTACATATAACAATAAATATATAACATCATATAGAATCACACTATGGTCTCAATTATATTATTAACTAATACAAATCACGAAAAAGAATTATTCATTGAAATACAATTAAAAGGTGCTGAACGAACCGTTATTAACATCATGTAAACTGCTTAATTTGCACTTAAAAGGAATAGTGACAAAACGATTGGCAAAGCGAGATATTATATTCATACTAACCTGCAATGTTGACAGTAAATGAACACGAGGCTGTCAGACCAGTCCCATCTGTGGCTGTGTATGTAACCTGGGTTGGACCATAGCCAAAGAAACTTCCAGGACCAAAGTTGGTTGAAAGAGTAACTATTCCAGAATCGTCAGAAGCCGATGGTGGAGTCCAGGACACCGAAACTTGAGAGGATGTCGCCGGTAGAGTGCCGGCCTGATTTCCTGGACAATTGCTGATCACTGGATTCTGATTGCCTGCCACGTCACAAAAGATACATCAATATTACAACAACTTGCCATTGCTGGGGTTGAAAATCCTTGCTATCTCAAAAAATACTAAATGTTCAGAAGAACCAAAATAAGAAGGCTGCCTGAACACTGATCATATTTCAATGCGTATATGCAAGCCATAGTGGCTTAATCTATTAAATCCAAAATCTCAGATTTCGACAAAATAGGATCTGGCTTTGATATAAGATGATGAAACAAAAAATCATCAGCACCATGAATTTAGATACAAGTTTGTACCAACCATGCAACTTTGCGTTACAGACTAAATTTATTCTGACCAGCGATCTGGTCAAAGGCAATCAAAGCCTACTATTTCTGCCAATTTCCACATCATCACCAATGTTGTTGTTGTGACGGTTGTTTCAATGTTTTCCACACATGCATGGATCGGACGTGGTCGACTAATGGCCCTCATCTACAAAACAACGTGGGCAAGACTTGATGCTAAGATCACATCATGTCAATCAGTGCCCCGTCTCATTAAGAGTTGCCATCAATCGTACGATTGATATCTGTTGTAAGTCAATGGCCAACCCTATACTGAGCAGGGATGGAGTCGAGACCGGTCTCGAGGCCAAATTTTGCTGGCCTTGGCCTCGGCTCGGACCAAGTCGCATGTATAAAGCCTATGGAAAAATATTTTTCAGGCGGCCTCGAGACTTGGAACAATCGGTCTCAACTCCATCTCTGGTACTGAGCAAATTTACAATCAATTGCAACTCTTTATAAGATGGGGCCCAGCTCTGATAAGTTGACCCCATGTCTTGCAGGTGGTAGGTGATGTACCCAATTTAACTCTGAACATGCCAGAGGATTTAAACCTCTGTGGACTTTGTGTGTGTTATTCGGTGCAGATCTGCGACTTCGGCATGGTAAGAGATAACTTACCTGCTGTAGAAATGGTTATGATGAAGGAGCAGGAAGTGTCGGCATTGTTGGCGACATCAGTTGCCGTGTAGACAACATTGTAGGTGCCAGCCGTCAAGCTACTACCAGAAACAATGGTACTACTCAGAGTGACCGCTAGGTTAGAGTTGTCAGTAGCCGTAGGTTGCGCCCACGTCACAGGGATTGTTGAGGATCCAGATGGAAGGGTCAAAACTTGGTTACCAGGACAGTTAGAGACCTGTGGTGCGGTCACATCTGTATGAAGACATTTTTAAATAATAAGCAACTGAGAATTCTGCAAATGTTACGTGCATTCCACAATCTTGAAATGGAGACATAGTAAAACATAACCCATGAACCAAACATACTACATAGATTTTGGCAAGCTTTATCTATAATGATTATGAATACCTTTTCCTAACCGTATGGAAAGTATTACCTAACTGTGCTATCAAATTGATCAATTTTTATTGCCAAAAATATTTGGCAAAACTAATGAGGGAAAAATGAAATACAGTCACAAAACTATTTAAGGGGATCTGTCTTGTCCATCAATTAATCTTTATTCAGTTTACAAGTGTCTGTTTTGATGCTATTATTCATTTCTAATAATTTTATTGAGAGGTTTTGGACTTTGTTGTATAGGAAGACTTTGCAGCATCAAAGAAGAATTTTTTTTTTCACTTTCTCAACAGGACGATATTCAATGTAATAAGGTTAAATGTCAGCTCAGATATTGTTTTTCTAAATGTATTTAAGAGTTTGCATGGATGCAAATTCAACTACAAAAAATAAATTTAGTCACAAATTTTTACAACTTATCATACTCATACTTCTTGTAAATAAGACAATTTTTTTACTAAGATCATTTATGATATCACCTAACAAATTTAAAACGAATGCAGATAACGTACTCTGTGGACCAATAAACCTGTTTACAAATTATTTCAAGTTATTATATTTCACTTCACAAAAAGGCATATGATAGGAGTAAAGATAACTTTTTTTAATTGTTAACATTTTGTTTTCGATATACCAAATGAATGTAATTACTCAATGCAATGAAAATTGTATGCTCTGAAACACTTTCACTTTTAGGGGCATATCAAACAATTTTCCACAGGCAAAATATATAGATACATCAGCTGGCTGATCATTTAAATGCTAATATGAACAATTTTGGTAGATTTGATGTTGCTTGCTGTTGGACGGAATGACAGTTCCATATTGTTTCAAAGAATGATGAAAAATTAATCAGATTGACCAAATCCATATTATTGACTTCAATCTATTACATACGAGGTGTGACAAAAAAAAAAGACTGTGATAACCACGCGTATGATGCAATATCAATTGACCCGCCACCCACGTTACTGTGCTGCCCAACATCTCATCAACATTTTGCTATAATGTTATTCACCTATCTCACTCTTGGCTCCTCCCTCGTGCTGGTGAGTGGCATGCCCCTACTTCGCCTCATCATGATACCAGAAGTAGGACAAACACGGGGCAGGAAATCAACCTGAAGTTTCTTAGTCAGTCTCAAGCTTTTCCAGGAGTCTTAAGGCCACCGCACACTACACGATTTTCCATCGCAAGACTGGCCGACTTGGATCCGAAATTTTTAAAAAAGCTTATATTTCGTACACGCTGGTTTATTTCAGATCCAAATCGGTCAGTCGTGCAACGAAAAATTGTGTAGTGTGCGGTGGCCTTTATGGAGATGATCCTGCCCGCAACGTTGCATTTTCTCCATATGCCTCCAGGAGAAGCTTGAGACATTCGTTTGGATCCCCAACTGAACCAGGAACTTCAGATTGATTTCAAGCTCCAATGTTGTGCAACCTCTAGCATCATGATTGGGCGTTGTTCGGGTGTGCCACTTAACAGCCCTAGGAAGGGGCACAGAGTGAGATAGGTGAATAATAATATAGCGGAATGCTGAAAAACGTTGGACAACACAGTGACATGGGCGGTGGATCGATTGATATTGCGTCATGGGCGTGGCTGTCACAGTCTTGTTTATTTTTTGTCACACCTTGTATATGAAGAATTGAACGAACATGGATAGTGTTCTTCACCAACCTGCAATGTTGACAGTAAATGTACACGTGGCTGTCAGACCAGTTCCATCTGTGGCTGTGTACGTAACCTGGGTCGGGCCGTAACCAAAGAAACTTCCAGGACCAAAGTTGGTTGAAAGAGTAACTATTCCAGAATCGTCAGAAGCCGATGGCGGAGTCCACGACACCGAAACTTGAGAGGATGTCGCCGGTAGAGTGCCGGCCTGATTTCCTGGACAATTGCTGATCACTGGATTCTGGTTAGTTGTTCCTAAAAAATAAATAAATGAAACAAGATGATTGACTGACTGCAGTGATATCACTAATTTACAGATGTGTCCTGTCACCATCAAATGAACAGAAGTTGGAAAACAGAGAATCTTGTTGCTTAGCCTGTTAAGAGATGATTTGATTTCAATGTAACATGCATTCTCCGTAACCCCAAGCCAGCGATATATCATTCTTAGTCTTCAATGGATTAAAATGATCTCAAAATTCAGAATCCAAGATTTAAATAAATTCATAAAATCTGGTACGGTCAAGTTATACCCACTTAAACAAAGTCTAAGGAAGGAAACCAATTTCAAAGATGGCAATCTTTCAAGCATCCTCTCAAGAGCACGTAAACCATTCCACATTGCACAGAGCATGAAAAATGGAATCAAAACCTCATATAAACTACAAGTACTCTAACAGACATTGAGCTAAATATTGTTCTTCATTACAGCCATCATTGGCAGTTATCACCAAAATCTTTATACCATTAACTTATTCAAGATCAAAATTGGTTGTGATGACTATTTCACTAGTCACTGCAAAGACTTTATATTTTCTGACTTGTAGACTAGTGAAAATGCCTTCAACAAATTTGAATGTTTTTCAAACGAATTTAAAAAGACACTCGATATCACATAATTTGATATCCCCCCCCCCCCCACGACCACACCTAGTCTTAGATGTTGGTCATTTCATGAAATTACAAGCACATTTAAGAAACAACATGGTAATGCCACTTATTATTTAGGCCTACTGATTATGCTAATTAAATTTGCCTATGCTAATTTTATCAAAAACTGACATATATGCATATATTTCTATTTGATTCATACAAATGACGCCGAAATGATCCTTTAGTCTAGCTCCACCTCTTTGGCTTGACGAAGGGTGAACAAGAATCCAACAAAAAAATTTATAAGTACAAAATTTGTGTTGCATGAATATTCCAGAAAAGAAAGTTAAAGGGAGTACAATCACCCCCCTGTGTAGGAAGAAGTAAACAAAACAAGTGATACAAACCTGTTTGTTGAACAATGACATTGAATGTACAGCATGCCTCAATACCAGCTTCATTTCTAGCTTCGTAAGTGATGGGAGTAACACCAACATTGAAGGTGCCTCCAGGAGTAAGGTTACTGGTTACAGTCACAGCACTTTGAGGGTCTGATGCTGTGGGTGGTGTCCAAGTTGCTGTTCCTGATGTCGCAGTTGCTGCCACAGTGACCACTACATTGGATGGACAGTTGCTGATGACGGGTGGAGTAGTATCACCTCCTGCAAAAAATTTGAACATGGTGTTGCTTGTTTAAGTTTCTATTAACTTTATGTGTGGATAACATTCAATTTCTTATATTTCCTATTCTATTCCATTCCTTGAATGTGTATGGTCTATGACTTGAATTTCATTCGATCTTTTTAATTTATCTCTAAGTTGTCACTGTATCAATTTGAAGATGAACTTACCACCACCACCACCAGAAGATCCAGATCCAGTCACAATCACATTGAAGGTACACTCCACAAAGTTGCCGTGGTCATCTATCAGATAATAACTCACAGGTGTCGTCCCAATACCAAACGAATCTCCAGGGTTGCTGGTACTAACGGTTGTCAGGGTTGTTGCCACATTATCAGTTCCTGTGGGAGCGGTCCATGTTGCAGTTGCAGTCTGTGCTCCAGAGGCAGCAGTGACAGTTATATCAGAGGGACAGGAGCCAGCGGTGAGTGTAGGAGCTACAGTATCTGATTGATCTGTTGGTATATGAAAGCTGATTTTGAACTTATATACGAGTCAGAAAACATTTCTGGATCATGTGGGATTTCCTCCTGTTTATATTTTACATATCGGAGGAAATGAATTATGATTCTATATAACTTGGAAATTAAAAAAAAATCGCAAACTATTTTCTCAAATTGGGAAGGTCTTTCCCCTTTTTCTTTTGGATAACATATATTTCATTCACGTTCAAAGACAAAAACATAAAAGAAACAGTTCTTAGACCCAACTGCAGGTTGGAAATTTTTTTCCTCAATTTACTATTATATCTCAGCAGTCCTGGCAGGAAATCACGACAGGCTCTTATCCTTTTCTCTTTCAAGTTAAGTATCCTTCCAAATCTTATGGTCAAAGATCCTTTTCATTCACTGCCGCTACTCTATGGAACAACTTACCACATCATATCTGTAAAGCTAGAAGAGTGAACATTTTCAAAACTATGTTAAAAACCCATCAATTTAATAAAGCCTATGTACCATAATGTTTATGCATATTAATTGGTATAATAATTTGTTAATCTTGTTATGTATTACTTGAATTTTTTTAAACAACATACTACCTTTGTATCTGTCTTCTAGACTTATTTCAATATTTCTTCTGCCTGGAGGCTTCAACAATATTGTGCTTTATAAACATTTTGCATTATTATGATGTCATTGCTAATATGACAGTAACAGTGTCATTTCCACCTCTACTCTCAAGGTTCCCAGCATTACATACAAAGATATTCCCTGATTGTTTCCCGATGCTGGGTTCACACTGCTGATCTCTCAACTCGATCAGGCCCGATCAAGCCAATATTGGGCCTGGTCGGTCTAGCTCGGCAAGGTAATCGGGGTCAATCTACCTTGAGCGGGGTGATCAACAACGCTCTGGCTTCCTACTCGAATGTTTTTGGCATGTTAAACATACTCAAGTAGGTAACCAGAACGATTTTGATCAAGGCAAATGGATGCTGATCATGGTAGATCGAGCCCAATTACCGGCCAAACTAGACCGAGAAGGTTCAAAATTGGCTTGATCAGGCCTGATTGAGTTAACAGATTGGCAGTGTGAACCTAGCATAATCATCATCATCATCAGCATTTAAAGTCTGTTTTTCCCCCTTTGTGGGGTTGGACAGTTTATTTCCTTGATGGCTCTCCTCCATACTGTCCTGTCATTTGGGTCAATGTGGGTAATGTTAGACACTTTTCTCTGTCTTCTTTGATAGTTTCCTCCCATGTTTTGCGAGGTCTCCCACATGGGTTCCTCCTAACAACTGTGAAATTTAGTATTCTCTGGAGCCAGTGGGTCTCTTCTCTCCTAGTCACATGACCATACCATCTCAGCCTGCTCTTTCTCATCACCTGTCCTATCCTTACCAGGCCCATTGACTGAAGGAGGTCTTCATTTCTCTTTCTTTCACTTAATGATACCCTGCACATCCATCTGACCATCCTCATTACAGTCTTTTCAATTCGCTCCATGCTGGATGATTTTGTTGCCCATGTCATGTATTTCCGCACACAGGCATCATACACTTGCAAGTTAAAATTCCAAGATCATCATTTTCACCTCTTTCTTGTTTCACCTATTGCACCAAATGACAAATAAAATTCTCTGACTTTTCCCTGGCTGGAAAAAGGAAAAGTCAGTTTCCACATTATCCCTGATTTCCACCTCACTCTTGACTATCCTTGAAATCTTACTTGAATACATACAATTCTGCAGGACAATCTTGGACAAAGTGAAAGACACAAATGTGGGCACACATTGTATATTAGTTCACCTGTCAAGTAGGAGTATACGTCGCAGCGTGCTTCATTTCCTGCATCATCTCGGAAAGTATACTGGAAAGGTCCTCCCATGCCGGCTGCAACAAAGACATTAGTTGAGGAGGTTGGACCAGTGGTAGGGGCGATAACAGCACCATTATCGATTGCTGTTGGTGCCGTCCAAGACACCAATCCAAACGAAGCACCTGTGGATAGCACTCCTGTTGCTGTAACTGGACAACCTTGGATGACAGGTGGGATATTGTCTTCTACCACACCTCCTGTGAGAAAATGAACAAATTGAAATGACAAGTGTTACATGTTTCTTTATGGCACGGGGAAAATATCAAATATTCCAGATGCGTGCAGTCACAAGTAGTAATTAATCAGACGACTAAATTAAAAAAAAAATTCCTCCAAGTCCAGATTGATATCTTACTCAAGTACCTTCTTTTTGTTCTTCTTTTTAAACTATTGAAGTCAAAGTCTACCAATGTTTCAAGTTTAAAGACACTATATAACATTGTGGAAGACCCGTTTAAACGTTTAAAAGATTGTCAAACTTTGCTATCTGACATATCCGACAGTGTTCGAATGGACAAATAAACACCCTAGAACACAAAAGTTCAGATAGTTATGCTGTCATTTGTAAAATATATACAGATCAAAACTGGCACATGAATTATTCTTGGCTGATGAAAATTCTGCAACACAGCTGTATATAGGGGAAAACTGGACATGGTCTGTTCAGTGATTTTTTACTTTTTTAAAGCACTTAATGATCATTTTCAACTGTAATTTTTCAGGGTTTCATTTGTAGACCTTATCAAAGGTACTAGTAGCATGTGGAATCATGTAGCTCACATTTTTTAACATAAATATTGTTATATGATGCCTTTAACAAATTCACCAGAGATTATCTAGTCATATGCTGATATTTATCATGTGTACTTTGCTAGTGACAGCATATCTGTCTTAAAGGCAGTGGATCTAATTTGCAAACATCCTGCAGACCAGGAAAAGATAATCCATGCCCTTAGGCTATTGATGAAGGGCATGTCTGTGAAATCTGTGGGTCAGTGATTGGCTAGAATTTGAAAAATGCAAAAGAGTGTACTTTCTATGGTAGGATTTTTTTTTCTCGCGAGAAAAAATTCAAATCCAAGTCTAATGGTCACTATAATTCCACTAACATTGAGTTTTTAGCTCCTATATTTTGCTAAAGGTTCCCAGGTGGAATTTTC
>JZLH01S0619182.1:62504-75872 GCA_001188425.1 Eucidaris tribuloides
ATACGGAATTTCAAGCTTATTTATTCAATTAATCTGTTTGTTTAGACCAAAGGATTTTATTCAACTTGCTGTATAGGTGTATGGGTGGTCATTGTAATGTAGGCAATTAGTGTTGGTGATGGGCCTCAGTGTTCGCTTGGTGGCCATGTCAGATTACTTTGATATGATTAACGGCCACATTTCTTGTCGCGATTTTATTCAAACTTGTTTGGAGGTTTATTTGGGGGTGGGGGGGGGGGGGGGGGGGGGCGGGGGGGGCGGGGGGGGGGGGGGGGCGAGGGGGGGGGGGGGGGGGGGGGGGGGGGGGGGGGGGTGGGGGGGGAGGGGGGGGGGGGGGGGGGGGGGGCGGGGGGGGGGGGGGGTGGGGTGCATTCTGGGTACAGTAGTTTTTCAGTGAGCAGCGCCTCATTGTTCCAGATTTATAGAGATTTTCTTGTGAGCGCTCACTGCTTGCAGTTTTCTCCCGATCATCTTCCAAATTTAGTATGAAGGTGTATTATGGGTAAAGTGAAGATGTCTCTTGTTTTTGGGGTGGCGCCCTCGCTTGTTCCGTCTTTGTACACAAAAAGGTACATTTTTAAGGGTCTGCTTGTGTGTGATTGGCTTCGCATTTACTTAAGATTTTTTTCAAATTGGTGTATAAGTGTATGCATGTCAACTCTAGACCACATAAATTTTGGGATGCTGCCCAATGTTTCACCTTTACAGGGTCAGAAGTCCACCGATAGTCAAATTATGAAAATGCTTATTTTTTCCAAATTACTACTTGTTGGTACTCCAGGATTTTATTACAAACTTGCTGTATACGCGCATCTCGTACTAGATTGGTCAATTCTATGTAGGCGCATAGTGTTGGTGACGCGCCTGCAGTGATTCGACTTGAGTGCGAATGTAATTATTCGTATACTGAATTAATCGGCCACACCACAAATTCTTGTCTGATTTATTAACTTGCTTTGGAGGTTTATGGGGGGGTGCTCATTTTGGCGTAACAATAAGTTTTCAGTGATGAGCCGCCCTCGATTGTTTCGACTTTTAGTGATGCATGTAAATATTTTAATATTATCCGTTGTGGGGGGGGTGAGGGAGGGTGGGGGATCATAGTGCTCGAAGGGTCGCCCCCCACCCCGCCCGCCCCCCCCCCCCCGCCCGACGAGTGCTCTAAAGTTATACTATTCTTAATTGAATATTACTCTTAGAATGTATTAATTTGAAGATAAACTTAGAGCAACACCAGAAGAATACCAGAATCAGTCAAAACACATTGACCGGCCGTACCTCCAAAAGTTGCGTGGTCATGCTACAGATAATAATAACAGGGGTACGCTCAATAAAAACGAATCTTCCTGGTTACTGGTAGAATGGTTGTCAGTGTTTGTTGTACATATCAGTTCTGTGGACGGTCGCATGTTGGCGTTGGCAGTCTGTGGTCCAGAGCAGGTGACAGTTATATCGAGGGACGGAGCGGGTGTGAGTGTAGGAGCTACGGTATTCTGATTGATTGGTTAGTGTATGAAAATATAATCTTGAATTATAATAATTAGTCTCAGTATCAACCTATTGGCCTAAATAATGGCTTAGTGATAAACTTTGTTTTGTGATTTAGACATCCTTGTTCAAGTCAATGTCATGGTTGGTTGTGTCCGTTGGGAAGGCACTCATTAATTACCTGATCCTGTGATAGGAGTTAAAGTTGGTGGTCAGGTGTTGGATAACAGAAACACGATCAGCATGTAAAGACCGTGCAGCTTTATCAAAAAGAGAAGGTGAAAACCTGGTTCTTGTGGTGCACGTATCTAAATTCATATAAGTAGATGGAGCTGGATGCTACGGGTAATAGTAATAAGATTGCTTTGTAGTAGGTGTTATCAGTGAACAGATGAAAATGCATAATAATAATATGATGGTGCTAATTACAATTTCGTTTCCGTATACTATTATCGCAGATTATTATGCGCATAGTCATGCTGCATCCATTCATTGAGTTGTCAGCCTAATTTCATTAAATTTGTGGCTAAAACTTTCGTTTGGGGTGATTTTAAGGTATTAAATGTGCCAATAATGGACATTTATTTGATTCAATAGAATGGCTAAGCAAATAGTAAAGCCTCAGGGAATTACTAGAATAAAATGTTTAATAGCTTGATGGAGATCAGTCAGTTGCACATTAGAAAAATAAATATTTCATAGATATTTTTAAATCCAACATATGTTAAGTATATATTGCATTACATCAGTTATCAAGTAAAAGAAGTTTTTTGTTTTTTTGTTCAAATTGTATAATGGTATATTCAAAGGCAACTGTTTAAGTAGGTTCATAATATTGTGTACACTACCACATATATCAACTCTGAACATTTCGTGGCATATATTTTGTACACAACAGTACCTTTCAATTATGTGTATGAAAGCACAAAGTATGCCAGTAATCGAATTTGTTATTACCCATTTTCGATAGCAATGACAGCTTCACTAAATTATTCAGGATGCAACGGAAGATTTCATATTTCAGACAAGCTGAGAAATAAAGTAGATTTAGCTTATTTTCCCGGGACAAGCCCCCCAAATTCATTACAATGCATTCACATTAACAAAGGATGGGAAACAAAAATAAAAATTCTTTAAGTTTAACTAATGAGCTTTTCCTCTTTTTTGGAAATAAATGGCAGTATTCCGGAATCCCGGATTTTTCTTTTGGAAAAATCAGAAATTCAGAAATTCTTTGGATATGTGGCAGCCATGATTATTTATAAATTGAAGGTTTAACTTGGATATTTACGTATAAATTGAGATTCATCACAAAGATTTGTGAACAAATGCAGCATTTCCATAAATGTGTGGATTATGAAGTGATTTTGAAATAATTGAGTAAATATTGTCTTCAGTAGGAGTAATGAGCGTGCTTATTTCTGCATCATCTCGAAGTATACTGGAAGGTCCTCCATGCGCTGCAACAAAGATTAGTGTGAGGAGGTTGGAGGAGTGGTAGGGGATAAAGCCCAATTATCAATTGCTGTTGGTGCGGCAAAGACAGCCAATCAATACGAAGGCAGTGTGATAGACTCTGTTGCTGTAATGACACTTGGATGAAGGTGGATATTGTATCTACACACTCCTGTGGAGAAACAGAATGTTGGAATCAAAAGCATTAGCTATGGATGGAAAAGATAGACACATTCAGGCGTGTTTTATTGAGGTTATTGTTTCGGATGCAGCGGCTAATGGAAGAGAAATCTAAATTGAAGACTTCTCCGCATTTTCGTCTTTTTTAGCAAGAGAAAGGTTTCGCGGTATTTTCCTGTTTTGCAGGATATAGGTAGAAAGATACCGTAAGACATCGACAGAAACGGACGCTTTCTCCGATTATCGTCTTTTGGGAGAAGAGCAATAGAAAGACCTTGCTCGCGTTTTATCTTCTTTTTGCGGTTAGAACGGCGGAAATAATCAAAACCATGTGATCGAATTTGAACTGGCTGACGGGCGATGTGGGTGTTTCGATTGGCATAATTTGACCGTTCGTCAATCCAGAATCTGCGGTCAAGGTCAGCTCAGGATCTTTAGCCGTTAAGATCGATCAGTTGCTTTCGCGGAAAATGCATCCAATAGGAAGAGACCTTCTCGCATTACCGGTTAATTTATCAGATAAATAGGTAGGCTCACTAGAAGCTGTTATTACGAAGGAAAAAAAAATGTTAGGCATTTTTGAGTATGCACATCTTTTAAATGTTGCAGTTTCAAAAATACTACAAAGATGAGAAGTTTTATATTTTTGTGAGGTTTATATCTACTTAAAAGTGTAAAATGCTATTGTTGCTCAATAAAAGAAATGACCTTTTTTAGAATAGGTTGTTGTAGGAAGTCTTTGGCTTCATTTTTCTTTTAGACAGTTGATTATTTTATCTTCAGCGAGGTCAATATTTTAATGTAAGAATGAAATATGTGTAATAACTAGGAGCAAAAAATAATTTAGTATAGTTATCAAAGTTCTTTTCCAAAAGCATGAGGGTGAGGTTACAAAGGACCCAAGTTCACATAGTTACAATTTGATTCTAGGTTTGTGAAGTGCACCAATTCAACTACATGTAAGATAAGGTTAATGAAGTTTTTGAAATGGCATTAAGGCACATATCTCCGATTAAATTGCAGTATTATTTTAACCTGTTGGATACTAAGAATGAGATATCATTGGAAGATATGGAGAATGCGTGTTTATACTGACTCAAATTGGGCACAAGTTAAGTAGCCTATTGGTTGGGGGGAAAGAAATGTGAGCAACACTGATTAAAGTCAGCATCTTATGAGCCATAAACTAGGAAGAAAATACTTGGGTGAAAAATACAAATATTAAATTTTTGCAACATTGTTGAGTGTGACAGTTGCAACAAAACTTTAAGATTTTTTGAGGATAGTTCACTTTTCAGTCTTATGTGATATTTTGCAGCTGTTCTTACTTTGACTTTGTGGACTTTATCAGGGCATGGTCACAATGTATTATGAACATAAGGGAGTACACTGATTTTGTGTATAGAAATATGTGTAAGTAAATAACCTGTTGCAACACGATAGTGAAGCAACATGTTTCTGGAGTACCAGCTTCATCCAGCGGCGTGTAACAGGGTGGAAGTTGTCAAACGTTAGTCTCCAATGGAAAGTGCCCAGGGTGAAGTTGATGTACTGTGGTATCCACAGTGTCCTGATGCGTCGGTGGTGTCCATGTTGCAGTCAGACGCAGCGGGATGCCACGCTGACAACTGTGGGATGAGGGACAATTGAAAGACGTGGGAAGTGTGTTAACTGGTAATCAAAAAATATATATATTTCATTTTGGCATGCTTTATACGGTCCGAAGGAAGATAAACAAGATGATAGCATGTTGTCTACAGTATGGTATTTACTTGACAAATTTATTCAGGTCCTGTAAGGCATCTACCATCCAAGTTTGTAAAATGGGGCTATAAAGTTCCAAACGCCAGTATTATTTGCAGTTAATTTCAAGCATTTGTACCTCAATGTTAATTGGCAATAACCACTCAGCAACTTTGAGGTTGAAATAATTTGAAATTTGGTTAGCATTTTCTTTTGAAACTGTGTAAAAATTTCATGGGATAGATGGCAGTGCTGTGAGATTGTTCACAAGATCAAACAAAACAGACAGACCGAACAACAAACTAATGATAAAAGAGATAAATAAATATTCGCTTGTGATGATATGACGTTAATCGGAAAGGTACAAGTTGCTGTTACAGCACATCAGTGGCGTGTATGTCACATGTTGACCCAGAGAGAAGAATGACTAGGACTAGCTGTACCAGTCCAGTCACAATCCAGAATTATCAGTGATGTTCAGTGTCTGAACCTTACTGTTGAAGACCCAGCCGGAGTTGGACAGTCTGCGTGGAGGGGGGCAAGTTATGTGTGGTGGAGTAGTGGCAGTTGTGCTAGATGTTTGGCAGAATTAGAATCACAAGGCACAATAACTACAGGGGGGGGGGGGGGGGGGGGGGGGGGGGGGGGGGATGATATTTTTATCTAGATTCTAAGCACAATAATTTTTGCCGTTGCTGGCCCTATGCTGATCGAAATGGGGTTTGGGGGTGTTTCTTTTGTTTAATCTCTATTCTGTATGATGTGATTTTTTTGTTTTTGGGTGTGACAGTGAGGATGTTGATGTGTGTGTGGTCCATATGTGTGTATCTTATGTATGATTCTGTGTTTGGCATCGTTTCACTTGATTTTGTGTGTGTTTGTAATCGCTCAACGTGGCCATTATTGGATTAATTTATACTGTAAACCGCTGGACGTACTTCCAGGGGGACGGTCACGTTTTTAGATTTGTTGTAATTAGAGGTGCTTATGCGGCATTAAACAGGAGCAAGGTGGGGGGTATATAGAGAAGTCCGATTTGAGTTTGTATATGTAATGTATATGTTCGGCAGTTGTAGATAGTTTCGTCCTCAGTTTTTAATTAGGTTAAAATTGCTGTGTGTCTCGTATTTACTTAAAAACACTCACACCGATCGGTCGAAGGTGATAAGAAGTATGTGTGTGTGTTATGGTGTCGTGCTATCATGTGTAGTATACGGGTGTGTGTTGTGCATGTGTGTTTGTGGTTGTGAGGAAACATGAAAAAGGGTATAACACCTATTTTATGACATAACAGTTCGTATAAAGTTAAGGATAATATTGAAAAGATGCATGTATGGACTTTAGGAAAGGTCATAATTGTACTGATGTAGTATGTTAGTTAATGTGCATAAAATCCAATTACTGAAAATTGTAATCAAGTTTATTTGTCAACAAATAGACACCACCCTCCCCATCTACTTAACCGATATACTAACCAATAAACAACATGTCTGATATAGAAAAGAAAGTTAAGCTGCTACTGAAGTCACTAATTTAAGGTGCAAAAAATTAAAACGTGTTAATATGAAGATTCTGCAGGGTAATTGAACATTTCAGGGAATTAGACAGTTTAGGATTTGAAGTCCATCACTTCTTTTATTAATGATTAAAACGGACTGCTCATCAATGCGCAATTTGAATTTAACGTCAGATTTCAACAAAACTACTATTCTGGGAAAGGTTCTATGACAGGTATATATTTATACTAACTTATTGTGAATGATTTGAGCTGATGTGTTCATTTTACCGTGAATGGATCAAATCTGAACTTATTTGACTGGGGATGATAGATGAGATATTAATCGATGAAACATGTAAGGTATATATTTTACTGTCTACTAATGTCTTCCGTGTCTTTGCATTTGTAATTTACATGATTTCATGAGTCCAGTTAGAATGATCATGTAGAAATACCTGATTGTTGAAATGACATTGATGTACGCATGCTCAATAAGTTATTCTAGCTTCATAAGTGATGGGAGTAACACAACGTTGAAGGTGGTAGCAGGAGTAAGGTTACTGGTTACAGTCAAGCACTTTGAGGGTTGATGCTGTAGGTGGTGATACAACACGTCTCTAACGCTTCATCGAATGTCACAGCTTGCTCACAGTGACACGGCATTGGATGGACGTTGCTGAAGACGGGTGGAGTAGTATCATCCTGAAAAGATTCAATGGTGTACGTAGTATAAGTTCCTGCAAGAGAATTTCGCAGTTGCTGCCACAGTGACCACGACATTGGATGGACAGTTGCTGAAGACGGGTGGAGTAGTATCACCTCCTGAAAAGAATTTAACATGGTGTAGCTAGTATAAGTTCCTATTACAGGTGTGGCGCAGCACTCCCGAGTTGCATATGATGCACCACGCGTTACCCCAGGATATTGTAGTTGGTAACCCTGGGTATCATTTATGTCATCATATCATTATCGGAATAGGTAGTGATCGGGGGGGGGGGGGACATGTCCTACCCCTCCCCCCTAATTTTTTTCTGGTGAGACCATGCCCTACTCAATTTTTAAAGCTTATTTTTTTCCCTATTTTGTAACCATTGTTGAAATCTCCGCTACTGATTATCTGCCTTAACTCTTAATGTGCCTAAGTCGCAGATCTGCACCAAATTACACACATAAAGGCCACAGAGGTTTAAACCTTCTGGCACGTTTAAGTGATAGGCTAACATTGTGGAGCTTCAATTTAAAAAATTGTCAAATTTTGATATCTGAACTACATAGTTGTGTTCATATGGACAAATAAACACCCTTGAATAAGAAAGTTTGGAAAGTTACACTGCCATGCATGAATAAACAATTAAAACTCGGGGCGAGTTTAAATAGCACAGGTGTACACACAGTAAGTCTATGGGAGAAAATGGGCAGGTGAATCCGATCAACTTACGATTTTCACTTTTTTAAAGCACTAAATAATCATTTTGAAATACAATTTTTTCAGGGCGTCACTTTTAGACCTTATCAAAGACAACGGTAGCATGGGGAATCATGTAGCTATTATTTCCAACAAACTTCTGTAAAGGTCCGCACATGTATTCGCAAGAAGTTAAAGTCTTTACATTCAAATTGTGTCATTTCACCAGTGAGTTATATAGTGTAACTTCCAAGGCTATCTTAGTTTTCCATGAACTTGATGTCAGTGCAGGAATTATGAAATGTGATGAAGTAGAACTTGAGATATTTGATGTGTTTTGAAATACAACCCTACCAAAACAAACTGTCCGTTTTTTTACATGACACAAGTGTGGCCAGGCACGGAGCAGCTTGAGATTTCATTAACATAGGTTTCATATTTTAGCTAATGCAGAAAAAAAGGGTGATTTTTTATTTTTTTTTGCTGTGCCTACTTGGCAGCTCAGCTAGTATTACTACCCAGGGAGTGGAAATGGTGCACATCTTTGTGCAGGTTACAATTGTATTCCAGTGACCACAGTGATAATATCCAAGTACATAGAGACTGATCGTATCAGTACTATGTGTTATATGATGCACCAAGCGCTACACCGGGGTACCATTGTACCCCGGTGTACCGCGTTGTGCAGTGTCCGCTTGTGTCCAAAAATGTATTTTCTGCAGTTATGATCACTGAAATCAGTGGTAATGATGCAGAACCTGTGCAAGTGCACAACAAAAAGGCATAAACTTACGAAAAATGGGTAAAAATGAAGATAAATTTCTTATTTTTTACATTTTTTACATAACATTTACATAAATTTGTAACCCAGAGTACAGTGCTAAAAAAAAAATAATATTTCAACAAAATGGCGGATTTCTAGTTGGTACCATTTATGTCATCATATATAGGAATGGACTATTATAATTCCTTAATTAGTCTCTACATCCTTGAATGTATTAATTTGAAGATAAAACTTACCACCACCACCAGAAGATCCAGATCCAGTCACAATCACATTGAAGGTACACTCCACAAAGTTGCCGTGGTCATCTATCAGATAATAACTAACAGGTGTCGTCCCAATACCAAACGAATCTCCCGGGTTACTGGTACTAATGGTTGTCAGTGTTGTTGCCACATTATCAGTTCCTGTGGGAGCGGTCCATGTTGCAGTTGCAGTCTGTGCTCCAGAGGCAGCAGTGACAGTTATATCAGAGGGACAGGAGCCGGGTGTGAGTGTAGGAGCTACGGTATCTGATTGATCTGTTAGTGTATGAAAATAATACTCTTGAATTACTAATAATTAGTCTCAGTATCCAATCCTAGTGCCTAAATAATGGCTTAGTGGATAACACTTTGTTTCTTGATTTAGACATCCTTGGTTCAAGTCCACGTCATGGTGGTTGTGTCCTTGGGCAAGGCACTCATTCCCATTACCCTGATCCTTGCATAGGACTTAAAGTTGGTGGTCAGGTGTTGAAACAGAAACACCTCAGCATGTAAACGACCCGTGCACTTTATCAAAAAGAGAAGGGTGAAAACCTGGTCTTGTGGTCACGTATCAACATTCATATCAGTACATGGAGCTGGATGCCTACGGGTAATAGTAAATAAGATTGCTTTTCTAGTACGTGTTATCAGTACAGATGACAAATCCATAATAATAATATGAATGTCTAATTACAATTTCTTCCGTATACTATTATCGCCAGATTATGCCAATAGTCCACTGCCTTGCACCATTCATCTGAGTTGTCACTGCCCTATTTCATTAAATTTGTGCATAAAACTTTCGTTTGGTGATTTTAATGGTATTAAATGTGCCAATAATGGACATTTATTTGATTCAACTAGACATGGCTAACAAATAGTAAGCCTACCCAGGGAATTACTAGAATAAAACTGTTTTAATAAGCTTGATGGAGATCAGTCACTTGCACTATTAGAAAAATAAACTAGCATCAGATATTTTAAATCCAACATATCGTTAAGTATATATTGCATTACATCAGTTATCAAGTAAAAGAAAGTTTCTTTGTTTTTTTTTTCGTTCTACTTGTATAAGTATATTCCAAATACCAAACTGTTTATAGTAGCTTCATAATACTTGTGTACACCTACACACATTATATCAACTCTGAACATTTCGCTGGCATAATTTTGTACCACAAACAGTACCCTTTCAATTAGTGCTATGAAAGCAAAAAGTATGCCAGTAATCTAATTTGTTATTACACATTTTCATAGCAATTGAGCAGCTCTCACTAAATTATTCAGGGATGCCACCGGGAGCATTCCATATTTCCAGACCAAGCCTGAGAAATAAAGTAGATTTACGCTTATTTTCCCGGACAAGCCCCCAAATTTCATTACAATGCATTCACAAACAAAAAGGATGGCAAAAAAAAAAAATTTCTTTAAGTTTACACTAATGAGCTTTTCCTCTTTTTTGGAAAAAAATCAGTATATCCGGAAATCCCAGGAATTTTCTTTTTGGAAAAATCCAGAAATTCAGAAATTTCTGGAAATGTGGCACCAGTGATTATTTATAAATCTGAAAGGTTTACATTGGATATTTACCTATAAATTTGAGAATTCATCACAAAGATTTGTGAAAAATGCACATTTTCCATAAATCTGTGGATATGAAGTGATTTGAAATAATATGAAGTAAATAATGTCACCTGTCAAGTAGGAGTATACATCGCAGCGTGCTTCATTTCCTGCATCATCTCGGAAAGTATACTGGAAAGGTCCTCCCATGCCGGCTGCAACAAAGACATTAGTGGAGGAGGTTGGACCAGTGGTAGGGGCGATAACAGCACCATTATCAATTGCTGTTGGTGCCGTCCAAGACACCAATCCAAACGAAGCACCTGTGGATAGCACTCCTGTTGCTGTAACTGGACAACCTTGGATGACAGGTGGGATATTGTCTTCTACCACACCTCCTGTGAGAATACAGAATGTTGGAAATCAAAAGCATTAGCTATGGATGTAAAAAGATAGACACATTCAGCGTGTTTCTATTGAAGGTTACTTGTTCCGGATGCAGCGGCTAATGGAAGAGAAATCTAAATTGAAACAGACCTTCTCCGCCATTTTCCGTCTTTTTAGCAGAGAAAGTTTCGCCGGTATTTATCCTGCTTTTTGCAGGATAATAGCGTAGAAAGATACCGTAAGACATCGACAGAAACGGACCTTCTCCGCCATTATCCGTCTTTTAGCGGAGAAGAGCCCAATAGAAACAGACCTTCTCCGCTTTTATCCCTCTTTTGCCGGTGAGAACCGGAAATAAACAAAACCATGTGATCGGAATTTGAACCCTGGCTGCAGCGCGAGTGTGTTCGATTGGGCATAAATTTGACCTCGGTCATCCCACAATACCTTGCGGCAACCCAGCTCAACGGACTCTTAGCCAGTTAAGATCGATCGTGCTTTCCGGAAAATGCAATCCAATAGAAACAGACCTTCTCCGCTATTAGCCGGTTAAATTTTATCCAGATAAATACGGTAGGCTCAATAGAAACACGCTGTTTATCTACGAAGGAAAAAAAAATGGTTAGCCATTTTTGAGTATGCCCACATCTTTTAAATTTGCAGTTTCAAAAAAATACTACAAAGATGAGAACGTTTATACTTTTTGTGAGGTTATCTTCTACTATAAAATGTAAATGCTATTGTTGCCTCCAATAAAAGAAAATGACCTTTTTTCAGAATAGGTTGTTGTAGGAAGTCTTTGGCCTTCATTTTTCTTAGACAGTGATATTTACTCCCTTCAGCGAGGTCAATATTTGTAATGTAAGAATGAAATATGGTACAACAACTAGGAGCAAAAAAATAAATCTTAGTAATAGTTATTCCAAAGTCTCTTTTCCAAACATGAGGGTGAATTCACAAAGGACCCAAGTTCACATAGTCTACAATGTGGATCTAGGCCCTTTGTGAAGTCACCAATTCAAATACACTGTAAGATAGGTTAATGAAGTTTTTCTGAAATCCATTACGGCACTATCTCCGATTAAATTTGCAGTATTATTTTAACCTGTTGGATACTAAGAATGAGATATCTTGGACAGATACGGAGAATGCGTGTTATACTGAACTCAAATTGGCGCCAACAAGTTAACAGCCTATGGTTGGGGGGAAAAAAATGTGACAACACCTCGATAAAGTCACGCATCTTATGAAGCATAAACATAGGAAGAAAAATACTTCGGGTGAAAAATACAAATATTCAAACTTTTGCAACATGTGAGCTGTGACAGTCACAAAACTTTAGATTTTTGAGGATAGTTCACTTTCAGTCTTTATGTGATATTTGGCACTTTCCTTACCTTTGACTTGTGCCACTTTATCAGGGCATGGTTCACAAATGTATTATGAACCATCACAGGGTAGTACACCCCTATCTTTGTGTATAGAAATAATGTGTAAGTAACTAACCTGTTGCAACAACGATAGTGAAGCAACATGTGTTCTGGAGACCAGCTTCATCCACGGCCGTGTACACAACGTTAGTACTGCCAACTGAGAACGTGGCCCCAGGGCTGAAGTTGGATGTCACTGTGGTAGTCCCACCAGTGTCTGATGCTGTCGGTGGTGTCCATGTTGCAGTACCAGACGCAGCACCGGATGCCACGCTGACAACTTGGGATGACGGACAATTGGCAAAGACTGGGGAAGTGGTGTCAACTGGTATATAACAAAAAAATATATATATTTCATTTTGCATCTTTATACGTCACGAAGGAAAATAAACACAAGATGATAGCCTGTGTCTCACCGTATTACATTTACCTTTGACCCAAATATTACATTCAGGTCCCTGTAAGGCATCTACCATCCAAGTTTGGTAAAATGGGCTTATAGAAGGTTTCCAAACCCAGTATTTACTTGCAGATTAATTTCAACATTTGACCTCATGTTACCATTGGCCAATACACATGACCTTTGACCTTAAATAATATTGAAATTTGGTCTAGCATTTTCCTTTTTGAAACATGTGTAAAAATTTCATGGGACTAGATGCAAAACTGTGCCTGTGAGATTGTTAACAAAGATACAAACAAAACAGACAGACGAACAACAAACTCACATGATAAAAAAATAAATAAATATTACCTGCTTGTGATGATATGACGTTAATGGAAAAGGTACAAGTTGCTGTTAGTCCAGCACCATCAGTGGCCGTGTATGTCACCATGTTGACACCCAGAGAGAAGAATGAACCAGGACTACTGGTACCAGTCACAGTCACCAATCCAGAATTATCAGTGGCTGTTGCCGGTGTCCATGAGACACTTACTGTTGAAGACCCAGCCGGCAGTTGGACAGTCTGCGGTGGCGGGCAAGTTATCTGTGGTGGCGTAGTGTCAGTTGTGCCTAGATTTTGCAAATTAGAATCACAAGCACTCCAATAAACTACATGATATTTTTATCTAGATTCTAAAGCACAATAAATTTTTCCCTTGCTGCCCTATGCTGATCGAAATGTTGGGGTGTTTCTTTTGTTTATCTCTCTATCTGTATGGATGTGATTTTTTTGGGTGTGACA
>JZLH01S0619183.1:30276-42743 GCA_001188425.1 Eucidaris tribuloides
GTGTGTGTGTGTGTGTGTGTGTGTGTGTGTGTGTGTGTGTGTGTGTGTGTGTGTGTGTGTGTGTGTGTGTGTGTGTGTGTGTGTGTGTGTGTGTGTGTGTGTGTGTGTGTGTGTGTGTGTGTGTGTGTGTGTGTGTGTGTGTGTGTGTGTGTTTGTGTGTATGAGTCATCACACTAATATGAAAAAAATGATTTAGTACCTCGCGTTTATTTGTCGGAAAAATCTTTCCAAACTGGGACACCACGATACCTGTAATAAGAAAATGTTTACATGAACTTTTTATTACCGTAAATTAATCTTCTCAAATCAGCGACAACGACAAGTAAAAGAACATTATTTCGTTTCAAAATAACAATTAAACGTGATCACCATGCAACAATTTATCTATACATCGAGACTCAAGATGTAATAGAGATAGATATCACATCTCTGTGCCTAGCTAGATGCTATTACGCCCCCTCTCGGTAGAATTGAGGTTAATGATGCTCAATTTTTGCATCCTGCCTATCTGCAATAATTACGCTTTACCTTCATTTGCATACGGACCGACACTCAGCACATGTCATTCCGATTTAGTGCTATCGATTATTCGATAGATAAATTAGTCATCCGCGATATGTCCGGGACGACCCACTTTAGGATGGACAACAAAAAAGTGCAAAACCCTTGACCCCTATTGACCCATATTGCGCGCTCCCCAAGTTTATGAGATAATGTATTGTGTTAGGATGTCAAGGCTTGTGAATATTATTTTCTTGTTGGTGGCATTAAGCCTGGTTCAGTTTAATTGTTGTGAATTGTTCGCTCAGTGATACTTTCATTGTAATCAGCGTACGCATCATTTCATTAAAACATAGTTTGATGAACTCTGTGTACAAAACGAACAAAATGGTTTCCGAAGAATTTGGAACAGTGGTTTTAGGCATACGCCGATCAATACATATTCGAGTATGTACCGAACTATAGGATTTTCAAATACGAAAATCACTTCAAAATACCTGAATGTTTTCTTACCCTTGACGTAGCCATAAATAAAAAAAATACGGATCATGTTCAAATCGCTGACAAATTTGTTTTTCAGTGTTTGCCTATATACCTTACAATCCGAGAGTATTTGACACACAAATTGGCATTAATAAACGTAAGGGTCATTTGCAAAGACCTTTCGTATGCACGCACTCAACGTAAAGCTGTGATTTCAACATGTCTTCGTACATATGGAAATGGAAAAAAAAGAAATGTTTCGTCTAATTTGAACTTGTATCTCTTGAGGGTAATTTAGGCCAGTTTGTGCATGATTGTCATTTTTACAGATTGCACGGAGGGAAGGGGGGCTATGGATGTCTAAATAAACTGACTCATTGCGGAGTGTAAAAATAACCTCACCGTCGTTCATTTACTGGGATGAGCGTTAAAGCCTTGATCTCAATATGTCTGCCTGTCCATCTGGAAATCCGCTCTGTGATGAGGGAGCCATATTTTTGCAAATCAGATTTCTCAACTTGACGAGCCTAGTCGATATATATCCAGCCTCCAGAACGAGGACGACAAGTAAACAGGAATTTAGAAGCAAGAAAATATGATTATTCTGTTTATCACTTGGGGGTGCACGGCTCCATATCGCCCGGCATAAATATATTTACGATGCAATATCGCATAATCGAACATTTCAAAATATGTCATCAATAATTTCACTTTTCCCAGGGTTACTAGTGACTTTATCGCTCCCACTAAGTTGGCAACAATGCGTCAATGTCAGTGATATGCAATCATTAATGACGTAATTACTTTTTAGCTATACGTCATGACCTAATGCAATTTAAGTAATTAAGGTTAACCATCAATCTACTTGCCCACATTTTATCCACAACAATTTTTCAACAATACATGTTTAAAGCAAGTACATCTGGGTCAATAACAATAATAAAAACGTGAATCTAATTCCTCAGACGTAAGAAACACGGTGACCTTTCAGGCAATTGTACTGAAATTTAATTTCATTCAACAATCGAAGAAGGACAATAATTAAAAACAATGACGTCTAGCATTCAGTCTTGAAGTAAACATAAAATCTATTACATGCAAAATTAAGTGGTCCATACGCTCACACAAACACACGCATGTTAAGGTCAGAACGAATTATAGAACAGTTTATTGTCAGTATCAGTTGGAAAGAGGATTTTTTTTTCAATCGCAGCAGAAATTGAAAATTTAGTGAGTACTTTACGACTATCTCTTAATTTTTCAACGTTCTACATCCGTTTGAATCTGCTGTGCAACAACTTCTTGAATAATTGTTATTGATAATGTTTGTCTTACAGGAGCGGGCACGTTAAAGTGATAGGCCCACATTGTGGAGCTTCATCTGAACTACATAATAGTGTTTATATGGACAAATAAACACCCTAGAATAAAAAAAAGTTTGGAAAGTTACACTGCCAATGGCAAGTTATGCACTAATTAACAATTAAAACTCGGGGCGAGTTTAAATAGCACAGGTGTACACACAGTAAGTCTATGGGAGAAAAGTGAATCCGATCAACTTACGATTTTCACTTTTTTAAAGCACTAAATAATCATTTTGAAATACAATTTTTTTCAGGGCGTCATTTTTAGACCTTATCAAAGACAATGGTAGCATGGGGAATCATGTAGCTCAGATTTTTTTTTAACTGTGGTAAATGTTAGCCAATACCTTTAAAGGCAGGGAATCTCATTGGCACCCCTCTTCCAGCACAGAAAAAAAAAGATCTCTCATGCTCTTAGACTATTTATGAAGGACATTTCAGTGACATCTGAAGATCAGTAATTACATAAAATTTGAAAAATGCATCAAGAAATAACGGTCAGTTAGACCGTTGTAGGTCCATGTTTAGACTCCGTACGAAACTCATTGAACTAATTCTATGCAGTAATCAGGTAGGCCCCACTGGTCTATGAATAAAGATCTGCATGAGACTTATGCATCAATGGGGTTTTCATAAAGCTGTTCGTAACTTTAACGAAGCAACTTTACGAACGTACTGGTGATTACTTTCCTTGGTGCTAATCAGTTCTCATTCATGCATTACAGTCATGAGCACAAGAAAGGTATCACGCAGTCCGTGCGTAAAGGTCGTTCGTCAACTTACGAAGGCAGGCTTCATTGAAACACGCCCCTGTTCAGGAATACATAGGGTACATACACATTTGTAAATTGTAAACAAATGTCACATATCATACGCACACCAGCACAATACGGATCTGAAAGAAGACTAGCAGGCTGAAAGAATAACTTCACTAAAAATGAGTTTCTAACTCCTATACTGTGCTAATGGTTCTTAATGGTATTTTCTTTTACATACCAGTGTATAAACATAATGTCGATTGTTAGGTATGCAAAAGAGATGCTCTGCCTTTAAGGCCTGTAAGAGTGAAGATGACGCTTGAAGGTAAATGACATGATTGGGGGTAGTCCTGAACTTGGGCTGAAACTACTCTAGAATCAAGTAAACTATATGCAAGGATTCTCCTGTGAAAATCTTGTAGTCAAACGTTGACTCATTCTAAAATAAATAATGTCAATATCCCTCGTGACAGGCAAACCTGCTGTGGGGCTCTCTTTGGGTCCTATTTTTATCGTGCCCCGATAGAATTAAAATACTACTATCTTCATGCTTGATTCTCCTTAAGTAAACAAATTAGAGCCAAATCCTTCCAGCTGGGAGATCCACTCCTGCTAGTGTATAGTTGGTATATATTTTAACTCATTTGGTTCTTGAGGCATTTTCAAGTGTTCCCAATCATGTCACTAACCAATTTAAGAACTATTCACTGGTTCGTAAAACATTTGAAGTTAGATCAAAGTGGTATACCTGTAGATTGTGTTCAGTTTTCAATTCTTCTGTCTATATCTATATCGAGTTCCAATTAGTATTGCATAATAATTTAATCATGAAAAGATATACGACGCTCATAAGACACGGGCGAAGATATCGTTTTTGTAACGACCTTGATGACCATGTTCATTGTGATGACTTTACCTTCCTAATGTTTCAGCAATCATAAATCATCCAAATTGACGGTCATATTATTCCTCCAAAGCGGACATAAGACAAACAGATTCACGGCTAAGTTATACAGCTATGGGATAGAATATACATCGCCTATAAACATACTCACGGAAGTGGTTCATGTATGATACCAGGGTCATCAGTGAATCCTACCCGCAGATTTCTGACGTGCTGCTCTAGGGTTACCCGAGTGACGATTCAGCCTTGGTATTGAGATCAGGCTCGTTGTTTTTCGGTCGCGTGTTCACGATAAATTTCCCCACGTATCTCCAGATTTGTATACAGATATATGACATCATGGTAAAGTTAGCCATGTTTTGATGAGGAAATATTACAGGATCATTTACTGTGTTGAACGTGACCGACTAAAGTTGGTGTGTTTGATATTTCTTGAGTCATTAAGGGTCCTGCCCACATCGTAATCATGTCTGTTTCGGAGATTTTTGACGAGGATTATTTTGACAAACCGTTTGGAGCCCCTGCAGCATGTACAGGTAAATGTATTAGCATTTTTGACTTACGTTTGAAATTAACCTGAAAATCATAGACCACCGAATTGTAAGTACACAGTGGTGTACAGGCAGTCTAGCGGAGTATGTGTTATTATTACACACGCGGCTAATTAACCACACTCGAAATGCTCGGTGATACAAAGAGCCACTAATTTTGGTGCATTATGTAGCTTGTAGAATTTCAAAAGTTTAACAATTTCAAAGTTGATATCATGGTATATTATTATGTTTACTCGTCATTGAATATTTCACAAGTGGGTGGCAGAAAGGCCACTTGAACACTTATATTTTTCTCACACATTATCATCATCGTCTTCATACCATCGTCGTCATTACCATCATCATCGTCATCATCATCATCACCACCACCACCATCATCATCATCATCATCATCATCATCGTCATCATCATCACCACCACCATTACCATAATGCTCATTGTCATCATCGTCTTCATATCCATCGTCATCACCATTCTCATCATCATCACCATCACCATCATCATCATCATCATCATCATCATCACCATCACCATCATCATCATCATCATCATTATTATCATCATCATCATCATCGTCACCTCCACTACCATTACCATCATCATTATCATCATCATCATTAACATCATCTTCACCATCATCATTATCACGATTGTTTATCGTTTGTTATCGATACATACTTGAGTTAGACAGGCTTTCATTTAATATGATTTTTCATTTCAGTCGTAGGTTCCATGACACTTGCTCCTGTGACACTAAACCTAACCCCAACCCCAACCCCAACCCCTTGCCTTATGAACGGCAAACCCAATGGCAACTCTCACCCCAATTCTTTGTCTTCTGAGATATTGTCACCAGAGCTACTGTTACAGGAGCAAATGTCAGGTCACCTAATTAGATGATTATAGGCCTACATTTCGTTTATAGTATCTATGATTTAAATTGCAAGCATATGATCCAATGTTTATGTAAAAAAAATTGCACATTTTACATACTGTATTCAAATACCGTACTATATGACTCACCTAAATGTCTAATGGTCATACGACACTAAATGTTCGTATCCATTACTCATAATTTTCACATTAAAAGGTACATGAACAGATAGAGGATAAAAGAGACGGAGGGTATTTCACCATGGAGTCATTAAAGTGATAGGCTAACATTGTGGAGCTTCAATTTAAAAAATTGTCAAACTTTGATATCTGAGCTACATAGTAGTGTTCAAATGGACAAATAAACACCCTAGAATACAAAAGTTTGGAAAGTTACACTGCAAATGGCAAGTTATGCATGAATAAACAATTAAAACTCGGGGCGAGTTTTAATAGCCTAGGTGTACACACAGTAAGTCTATGGGAGTAAATGGGCATGTGATTCCGGTCAACTTACGATTTTCATTTTTTTAAAGAACTAAATAATCATTTTGAAATACAATTTTTTTCAGGGCATCATTTGTAGACCTTATCAAAGACAATGGTAGCATGGGGAATCATGTAGCTCAGATTTTTTAACTGTGGTAAATGTTAGCCACTACCTTTAAAGTCAAAGAGTAAACCACGCGGATTTGATGACCCTACCCCCTTCCCATATTCGTGGCCTATAGACCTACTGCTAAAACATAGCAGTATAGCATGGCATTTGCAATAAATTTATTGTATCAAGTTCATAGCAGAACTACGCTGTCTGTTCCCTAATTTGACGTGTAGGGCTCGTACGGGCCCCTGGGAAAGCCAGTGATGGAATGGTACAGCTAGCGATTTTAACCGCGAACAAACTACAGGAAAAAAGATAATTAAGATACACGATGTGGGGAATGGGAAAGGATTCGGTATGACTGGACCCCACCAACAACACGTTTTCAGTTTCTTTAGTTTCGGATACAAATTTAAATTTATCAAACAGTCGTTCATGATATTATTAGTGTGACGTGAACATCACTTCTGACTTTGACTACGCTTGGAATTTTATTACAAAGTGAAATATATGGAACTTTTCAAGTTTTTATTGATATAATGTTTAACAAACTTCAATATCTTATTACAATTATAATTTGATGGTTTGCTTAGAAAAACGACTATCCAAACACGTTGTTTAACCCGTTGGAGTACTATTTGATTTTACTGTAACACGCATTTTCTGTAGACCCAACACTTAGTCTCCTACGAATTAGTATAAACCACACAACCAAAAAACCGTTTATGATTTTAGATTAAACACCAGTTGTGATAAAAACAGTTTATTTTCTTCACCAATCTTTTGACTCATCACTACCTGATGTATAAATTTATGACATGACAATACGCTCTGTTCGGTAAGGTGAAGAGAAGAAATAATTGATCAGAATAGCGATAATCTAATCTTAGTGTATTGCCTTCGTGTAACGATTCACACCACACCAAAGAATCACTATAAACACAACACATACATACACACACACACACAGATAGACACACACATACATACACACACACCATCACACACACACTATTCACACACACACACACACACACACACACACACACACACACACACACACACACACAACGCACACATACACTCATACTCAACACACACATACATACACACTCACATAGTATACACACACAAACACACACGTACACATACATGACATATACACACAGATAGACAGACAGACAGACAGACACATACCCCATGCACACTTCACCAATCAAAAGAATCAGATCATTAGAAGAATACAAATGCACGCAAGCACAAAGTGTTTGGAAGGGTGATATAGGCCTACATGTATAATGATGATACATGTATCTTGATTACGAATCTTCCATGACGTTAAATATTTAATATGCCTACTTGTTTCAGTTGCTTAAAGGTTAGTGACATGATTGCGAACAGTCTTGAAGATGCCTAAAGAACCAAATGAGTTGAAATATATACCAACTATACACCAGCTGGAGTGGATCTCCCAGCTGGAAGGATTTGGCTCTAATTTGTTTACTTAAGGAGAATCAAGCATGAACATTAATTCTATCGGGGCACGATAAAAATAATACCCATAGAGAGCCACACAGCAGGTTTTCCTGCCACGAGGGATATTGACATTAGTTATTCAGAATGAGTTAACGTTTGACTACAAGATTTTCCCAGGAGAATCCTTGCATAGTTTACTTGATTCTATAGTAGTTTCAGCCCAAGTTGAGGACTACCCCCAATCTTGTCATTTAGCTTTAACAAATCTATTCACAACCTAATGCAGTCCGTTTCTAGTTTCTATAATCAGCATAATCGTAGATTAATTAATTAATGATTATGCGTGTTGTCTACAAAGTATGCATGACAATATCGTCAAGAGTGAGGGCGCCCGTTTTGGCTGCGAGGGAAAGCCAGAGTTCCCGTGTTCTGAAAGGTTAAATATTCCATGTTCTCCGGTGTACTAAAAGTTAAATTCCGTCTTCTTTCATGAGACTGAAAATAAAATGAAAGGAGAGAAATACATTTTTAACAAGCACAATGCATCGTTATAAAGTATGTTTACCGCAGGTTACCTAACTATAACATACACCTTTCAAAGATGTATGCACTCTTAAAAATCCGGGTCAGACTGACTCAGAATAATAGGAATCCGTTGGGGTCACACTCGGAAAGGGGTCAGTTTCAACCAAATTACTAAAATCTGAGTCAACCTGACCTTGTTTTTTTAACTTGACCCGGAATGGGGTTAAACCTGATTGTTTTCCAAGTGTGACCCCAACGGAATATTTTAAAAGTGTTGTAAACGAGTTTTTTGTCTTATTTCTGGTTAGTATAGGTTTTACGATTTTAATTTTAATTTTCAGTTTCAGTTTTTGCATTATCAAAAGCCTATTTTCTTGAAATTTCGTGAATTTATTTTACAACTAATTTTGCGTGATTTTTTAGCCTTACCATTGTTTATCATTTTTTATAGCGTCCTTGGTCAAGACTCTCGGGGCCAAGGCCGCAAGAAATAGACACTCACAATCAACATGATTTTGTCTGTTATCCAATTAAAGGCACTGTATAACAATGTTTCCATTTTAAAAAATGTGAGCTACATGATTCCCACTGCTACTAGTGTCTTTGATAAGGTCTAAAAATGAAGCCCTGAAAAAAATTGCAGTTTAAAACAATCATTTAGTGCTTTAAAAAAGTGAGAATCATTGAGAGACCATTCCAGCTTTCCCCCATAGACTGCTGTTTTGCAGAATTTCCTATCGCCCGATAGGAAATTCATGTGCCAATTTGTATCTGCACATATTGCACTAGTGACAGCATAACTGTCGAAACTTTTGTATTCTAGGGTGTTTATTTGTCCATTCAAACACTGTCAGATATGTCAGATTGCAAAGTTCGACAATTTTTTTAATGGGTCTTCCACAGTGTTATATAGCGTCTTTAAGATACGGAGTTGACTGCTTGAATATTCCTCAGTAAGAACCCGATATCAATGGGACGAGAATAATTTGAATCGTAGATCCACATAAATCTTCTTTCAATTTAATTAATGATTATGAATGTTTTGTTTAGTATTACTTTTACGGTTTAACGTTATTAAAGAGTGTGTGTACTCACAGCACTGCTTATTGTATTATGCCTGAGGTTACGTCTTCCATAATTTCAGAATCGCTGCTTTTCAAAATATGCAAACACACCAAAACAAGAATTTGGGAATCTTGTTTTGTAAACTCACAAAAAAGTTATTAGTATATCCAACTTATATATTCTGAAAAATAGATCAACTTTGATTTCACAAAAATCTTGGTTTCACATTTTGATTGTTAATTTGCAATTTCTCAGAGGTACCTGTTGAACTCGAGCTCTATCAACGAAATTAAAATAGTAACAACTTCAATTTTTATATACAACATGATGGGTTGTTATTAAGTTACATTTTTCCTGCTTAGATAGCCATGATGACAGTAGTTCGTGACTAAGTCAAAAGAGCAGGATTTAAACGAAATAGTGATGATGGATTATTCTCAAAAGAAAACGTCTTGCACACATGTTGGTATCGACGTCGGGGAAACTCATTTTACAGCAAATTTACCACGCGTTATTCCGAATCAACCTATTTTGGGTAAAATGTGATTTTATTTGATTGTTATTGTAGAATAGATTTAAATGTCGGTTAACGTGGTTGTAATGTTAGTGGAAAGCAAATAAATTTCTATTGTGGACAATAAATTACTCTAACAATCGCAACAGACGACATGTCGACACATGACTTCCATAATTACACCCATACATTTTTCAAATATCAAAAAAAAAAAACTCGTTGGTACGTTTGTTCTACTTTTATTTATCAATGATTTCGTGTCATTTAAAATTAAATTATTGTTAATCGATTAATTGACTATTTGGAAGGATTCTGTTCGTAATACATCCCCCTGTTGGCCTGCAACAGATTGGCATGTCAGCTGTGTTCGAAACCTAAAAGTATATAGCGCCCCCATGCAGTAGGCAGATGTATTATGATGTATCTTACTGTCAATAAGTGATCCTAATAAAACATGCAGTGTTTGTTTTGTTTTGTTTGTTTTTGTTTGTTTGTTTGTTTGTTTGTTGTTTGTTTATTTGTTTGTTTGTTTTGTTTGTTTGTTTGTTTATTTGTTTGCAAATGTGAACGAACACAATGTACAAAATTGATCTAAATACGGAAGAAGGTGTAAACACAGAAAAGTCGTGTATAATGCTGTTCTCGTGTAAATGTAAGCTTACAGGATATAACAACACACTAATGATGGAAATATATTTACAAAGGAACTGAATAATTTTTTGTGTGAACATAAAATGTGATATTTTTGAAATTGTACACGTGTGGGAAATAGTCATTTGATGTAGTATCATAGTGACAATAACCTAATTAGGCCTACAACATAACCACATATCGTTCATAAATACCCCCTGTAATCGTTATTCATGTTTCCCCAGAGGGTGACTGTGGATCTCTCAGATTTCCGATAGAATTCATACAATACAAACAATATCGAAGAAGTAAAATCAAATTCTATTCTGCTTAATAACGTGAAATTCTATGGAATTCTTACCATTATTCTGATCAAAATGCTTTAAATTGTATACACTCAGAGGTTAGAAAAATGCTTGAAATTGTCACAACATAAAATTTACATTGACATTGCGTGCATATCCATGCTGGAAGTATTTGTCGTTGTAAAACGATAAATCAGTATGCTTATTGTCAGCAATGAAGTTAATTTTGATCGGATTGATCTCAATGGGAGTATGCAAGTGGGGGGGTCGGGAGGGTCGTAAGTTCACCCCCCCCCCAAAAAAAAAAAAATAAATAAATAAATAAATAAATAATAATAATAACATAAAAGTTCGACAAGTTTTTCAAAGACTTTTTTCGAGGGCCATTTCACAATGACATCAACGAAAAAGCATTGATCGGGTACATTTTAATCAAATATTGCTGATAGATTATTATGAAAACATAAAAAAGATATGATCAGGACCCACCCAGAAAACAAATCCCGGATACACACCTGATCCCATATAAAACTACACAACAAATTTGCTTATTACAGCGATTTCTGATGGCACTTATCTAACAAGGAAGTAATGCTTAACCTCACAACTTTCACAACAGAAACCTGTGTACTCGGTTGAAGTGATGACTCAAATCTGCAGATTCCATTTTATTCCTTTCTCACACACATCTGAATTAATGTGGCAGAATATACATCTATTAATACACTTGTACTTGTATTGATAATGATTTTAAAATATTGTCGTTGTTGTTGTTTTCACCGTGGTCATCTTTATCGCAGTTCTTGTTGTTTATTTTTAGAATTTGCGAATTTACCTTTCTGTCCGGAGTTAATAGAGGGCGTTGTGTATACTGGATGACTGATACACGCTCATTCCAACACGAGAAAAGAGAAAGAAAAATAGTCATAAAAATAAATGAAAACAGTCATCTAATTTTGTATGCAATGACCGAAATGTAGATTTTCATAACAGATGTTTGTTGACCAATCCCAAACATTTCCACACGACTCCAAAATAATGTAGTTTCTCGCGGTGTTGTGTCAATTTTGTGCACCCTGCCCTTTTTATCATTCGTTCAAATTATCGTCATTGAATGCGCTGAAGAGTTCGTTCGTACACACATCAGCGGCCACACTACGTGCTGTGTTATGCGTTTCAGGTCCAGTGCGCGCACATCGCACAGTACATACCAGCACTGCTCACCAGTGAGTGGTCAAATCAGCCTGACTCTATTTTTACCGTGTGCGTTCAGCTGAGAGGTACACAAACCCAGCTCAGAGTTGGTTATGATATCCATGCTACAAAAAGTTACATCTGCATTCGCGTTGGCGATGTTAGTGTCGCGTGTTGTTTCTTTTCCTGGCTGATCTCAGTCACACTTTTTCCGTCTGATTGTGATCGTCTGCATGATATTCATCACAACTTTTGATATTTTATCGGGAACCGGAAAGGATGTTGTGCATCTGGACACTAATTCAACAGAGGCGTGTGAATTCGAGTTAACTCTGCGAAAACAGTTTTTATCTATCGCTGAAGTGTATATCGCTCGAATTATAAATACCTCAATCTTCGCTGAGCGAAGACGGTAACGTGACATACTTCAATAACTGGATAAGAAATTAGACAAACATGGAATTAACGCAACAACGTCAAGACTCGAGTAAAGTTGATATTGTTTTCATCGATTCGCCAAAGCGTGTTGGGTCTTCCCCGCGTCGCAGTACGGGCAGAGATCGCGGGCCCGCCCGCCGCACCTCGGGGACACAGACCATGGACTGGCCGCTAGCATTAATGAAATTAACGATAAGTTTAAGTCAGCCCAAAGATATCGAGTAACATCCGATTCCGAGGAAAGTTCCCTCCGACGATTCCTGGATGATGTCGAATGGGAAT
>JZLH01S0619187.1:2274-30638 GCA_001188425.1 Eucidaris tribuloides
ATACACAAAAACTGGTGTTGCGCTACTAAGTGGGACAAGGGGTGAAAAATGACCTTGAACTTGGTTGATTTTGGAAAAAGTCAAAATTCGGGTGCGCACTGTGTGAAAACGACTCGCACAATCAAGCTGATTTTTGGTAGGTGTCTTAAGCAAGTGAAGGTCTTTCAGTGGACATGATATTTGGTCCAAAGCTATTTTAATGTTGTAGCTATGAACCTCCAAACATGCTCCAAAAAACTTGATCTTGACACTTAAGGCCATTTTTGGTGACCTCCTGTGCACTAGCCATAGGTCAAATCCAAGTGATAATACATTTTTTGTGTAAAAGGCATGAAGTTCTTTCCATTTCTAGACAATGAATACTCCAGCTTGTCTACTCTAGCTACAGCAGCTCATCAAATATTGCTTAATTTGGTGAAGCCCAATTGTTTGAGTGTGCGTTGGTTGCTAGGCGTGGCCATATCTTAGCAACCGTATGACCTTTGGGCAAAATATTTCAGAATTTTCAGTCAGACACTTGGGGGAACATTTGGTGCGAGTTTTAACAAAATTGAAGGGGGTCGGGTGACACCCATCGGTTGATTTGACGTGGATTGACCCATTAGACAGTTATGATGTCAGTGGCAAATTATGTACATAAAAATTGATGTATCAATCAATGTCCTGTGGACAAAAATACTGAAAAACAGCAGTCAGCAGGAGAAAATCAGAATAATTGATATTACTTTTTCAAAGCACATACTAAGGATCATTGCAATTTTTTCAAGGTGTTTTTCAAGGCAGGGAAAATAGAGTAATGGACAATAAATCATTTGTTGTTGTTGTTGAGTGTTGACTCTAAATAACTAGCGACAGACAGTTGTGGTTGAATGGTAAATGCAGTGCATCTGATAAATATTAACATTTGTACAAAACTGGTTTGTACATGTACATGTAGAAGCAAATATCAGTTTAGAGCCTTGAGCAAAATATTAGAGGTAGAAACTTGAATTATCTTTTCATGAATTATCTTTACCTGTTACAAAACTTGGTTACTGGTATATTTGTCATATGTTGCAACTTTTAGTTATGTTATTCATAAATATGTACATGCACATACAGGCATGAGTGACAGAGTTGAACAGTAGCCCCATTCAATAACACACAAACTGGAGACCAGCCCCCGAGGCAAAAGGTTAACATGTATAGGGTTGAACATAGACATGAACAATTGTCATAAAAATATCGCATTCCAAATCCATGATGATTATTTGTGTAGTGAATGGCTTTGTCAACATATCGTACGTAGAATTCTGCTGCACCTTGCCCTACTTTCGTAAATACAGTGTAAGTGGGCGCGAGGCCTGTGTGATGCGTTTCATTACGCAAATTGCAGTAGGATGGATGTATCAAAAGCGGCAGCTGCGGATTAGTCTTTCTCCCAGACTCTTTAGAACTGTTGGCTTCCCGTATTGTTGTGTTGAGGGAAACTGAAAAGCTTATTGATGTAAAATTTTGACAGAAGTAAATATATTTAAATACAAATCATGAACGTGCAATCATATACCATTTTCACTATTATTTTGGTTGCGTGCAATTGTTTGCCCATGTATCAGACAGCTAATTCTATGGCTATAAATGTGGATGCAGTTGGAATGGCTATCCCAGAAAGTGACAGTTTCAACATGCCAATATTTACAGCACTGCAATGACAGAAGATTTGTTTTCCCAGAGGAAGGAGTATGCAATTTACTTTCATCAGTACATGTACTGCAGTACTGACAAAATAAGATGCTGGAGAATGCTTCATTTTCAAATTGTGCTTCTTGTGAATTGTGTATCATGATGGGGATAAAAAAAATACCAGTTAACAAACTCTGAAATTGCAATTGGTGGTGTTTCAAACTGAGACTACTGTATGCTAGGCCCTACAGGGATGTAATACGAAATGAGCAGGGGCATAACGTATACGGGGCTAGGGGGCAAACACCCCCGCAAATTTCTGGTGCATACAGATGCTTCCCAGTTGAGAGGATGTTCTAGACCCTACTGATTAAAATCCTGACTACACTGCTGGAAATGAGGTCCATTTTAGTAAATGTATCTTCGTTGATCAAGTAGTCCCGTGATATTTCAGACAGTGTGCTGGAAAGAAAGAAACGTGTTTTGCAGCACAAACTGATATTTCTACATGTAGACTTGGAATAAATACTTGCTGTCTACAATCCTGACTTGTGTAATAACAATCTATTTTTTGTGTGAAACATTTTATATAAACGGTTGAAAATTGATGTCCCAAATTAAATGAAAAAGTTTGAAATGACAGAATCAAGTATTACATGTAAAATGTATGATCAGAGAAATATTTCTTTACTCGTCTTAGTGAAATATTATCAATCATCATTGTAAGCCAAGGGAAACAAAGCTTTATAACCCTCCCATTTTTGAGAAATTACTCAAAATGTAAAATGTCCGGGGGTGGGGGACCCGATATTTCCCGTAGGTAATGTACCGCTAGATGCGCTCCTTTAATTTCAACATCATAATTTGACACTAAAAACAATTTTCAGTAGGTATGATGTTGTTTTCAGATGTCTGCGGTGACAATAGAATACTTTGGGAAAGATTGACACAAATTTTGTCTGATCGACCAAAACTAAACTTGTGCTTTAAAGGTTAGTGACATGATTGGGAACACTTGAAAATGCCTCAAGAACCAAATGAGTTGAAATATATACCAACTATACACTAGCAGGAGTGGATCTCCCACCTGGGAGGATTTGTCTGTAATTTGTTTACTGAAGGAGAATCAAGCATAAACATAGGAGTATCTTAATTTTATCCGGGGACGATAAAAATAAGCCCCAGAGAGAGCCACACAGTAGGTTTCCGTGCTACGAGTGATATTGACATTGTTTATTTTAGAATGAGTCATTATTTGACTACAAGATTTTCACAGGAGAATCCTTGCATAGTTTACTTGATTCTAGAGTAGTTTCAGCTCAAGTTGAGGACTACTCCCAATCATGTCATTTACCTTTAACTCTTAACGTGCCGGACGATTTTAATCTCTATGGACTTTATGTATGTTATTTGTCGCAGATCTGCGACTTCGGCACGTTAAGAGTTAATGGGGTACCCATGTTAAACAGGTAAAATTTCGCCAATTATTTGTTCTTATTTACTCCACTTAAGGGTTGCCTCCTGCTCAATGAGTACAAAATGCCTATCCCATTAATGCAGAGACCACTGCACAAGGATATCTGCAAGTGCTCTCGAGAAAAATTTTCCTGCGTAAACACTTTAATCGCTCATGTAGTGATTCTCACCATAATAACGGTGGCAGCCATCGACAGACAGGAAATTGTCCAGGCAGCAGTCTCGGGCCTATCACATAATAATGAGAGGGTAGTAAATCAGAAATGACCTATAGCCTGGTACGTATAGCGTATTTGCCGTATTGTACATACATGTACAGGAGAACTTGGGATTTTTGCACTCAGGGTACACCAAGGGTTTCGCTGGTGCTGATTTATTTCGATGATTTTATCGTTACCTTTTCATGAAGCAGACAAGTTTAAAAGGCAGGGACTCTCATATTTGCACCGCAGTAGAGGAAAAGACCACTCATGCCCTTTAGGATATTGATGAAGGACTTGCCTAGGAATTCAGAAGATCAGTAATTACCTAGAATTTGAAAAAAATGTGCCAAAAACCAATGGCCATTTCGTGTAAGTTCTATGTTTGAATTTTTGTCTCTATCCGACAGTAATTATAATCAGAGTGTGACAGCCAGTATAATTCCCTAAAACTAAGTTTCTAGCTCTGTCTTTACTCTGCTAAAGATTCTCGGGTGGTATTTTCTTCAATATGCCAGTGCATTTACACCATGTTGATTTTTAGCTTGTAGAAGAAAAGCTCTGCCTTTAAAATGAAAGTAAAACTGTAAAATTTTGATGTCAAGTCTCTCGATTTTTTCTTTTAATGGACAAAAAAAGTTTAGAATTACATACATGTACTCATTTCTTGGAAAGGACTCTGTTTGACACAGAATGTTGACCTCCATCATTCACTCTTGCTGTTATTTTGGAAAGTGAGCAAATGGAATGTGAACTTTAAGTGCTTATTATAAGTTTATGACATTCTGGTGTATAACAGGATAACAACATTTTACCAAATTTGCCACTTTTAAATGCTTTTAAACAATGAATTTAAAAAGGACATATTTTGATTGAATGTACATGTACTACAGTATGCGACTTCAGTGCTTTAAAGACAGAGTACAGGATTTGCACCCCAGAAAACGGTAAAATGAATGAAATCAGCTCAAATTGTTCAAAATGTGAAGATAAATAAACACTTGTCATAGAACATTTGGGTAGAATACGTAGTTTTGGTGAAAATCTGGACATTTAAACTTCAAAATTTACACAGTGACGTTAACGTGCACGGGCCGTTCTGTTAGTTCCAAAATTGTCCGATCAGCCGTTAGCCAAAGGTTACACGGAGTTAAGCCTTTAAATTAGTGTGCTCCGCTGGTCATGCGAACCGTGATCCGCAATTTGAGCAAAATTTTAACTCGTGGAAAGAAATATATTCTGGTAGCACATCGTTATTAGTTCGTCTCATAAAACAAGTTTGTGAGGTATGGATCTCAAACTTTCAACACACCATTTACTTACATGTAACTACCGTTTGATCTAATAAAGGAAAGTGATGGACTGGCAAATCCTGAAACCTATACTTAAGATATTGCATAGACAAATTATTATTTGCTCTTTCCTAGGAATGCTTTAGAATACTCCATCTATTAATGTCAGTGATTTAAATCTTCTAATATTGACAAATCGGGCAAGTAATATTTTGATCCCCTCAAATTGAAAAAGAAAACAAATGTTCAAAGTCTTTAACAAAAGTGAACAAAATATGTGTGAAAATTGTTTGTTCAGCTATTAATTGCATCATTTTTTTCACTATGTACTTTCAGAAATCACACCTTTTGCAACCCCCAGAATTAAAATTACACCTGTAATGCCATAAAAAGGTCTTTGTGGAGAAATAATTTTTAATGTTTTTATCATTGTTTATTTTTGGGCAAGTAAATTTTTCATTCGAGCAAGTAAAAATCTGAAAGTGATAATTTCACTTGCCCAAAGGGCAAGCAGAAAAAAAGTTAATGTGGAGCCGTGGATAACTTAATAACATGAAGGCTACATGTATACATGTAGAAAAATGAACAACAAAATTACTGAAACCTTAGAGTTGCTGAGTAGAGCAGACATTTAGTATCAACCAATTACTATACAGTATGTTTTTGCCAAGTTTCTTGCGAAAGCCTGAGCTTTATAGGCATTGTCATTTTATACATGTACTGCATTAAAAAAGAAGAATGAAAACAACTTACAGAACACTTTGTTTTTAACAAAATATGTACACAAATCTTCATGCTGACAAAGTACTAACGCGAAAATCTATATGTGGAACAATTGTTAATCATGGTGAATATTGCAATGCTAAAACCAATGATAGATAATGTACTCCAAATGTGTTTTCACCCTGGAAACCAATGAAATGGGAACTCACATGAAACAAATTTCTATTGATCAACCATTACTTCGAGCTTTTTGTATTTTCTGTACAAAATAGTACATTGTTTAGATTATTTTTTAGTCTCTAAACTTTTACTGTCATCCCTATTGTGTAACTCTGATGTTAATTCCTGTATGTTGTATTACTTTGCATTTGTGATTGTACTCTGTTGCTCTTAAAGTTGAAGGTTATAAAAGCCCGCATACTGTGTTTAATAATAATTGTGGGAAAAGTGTGGTAATACTGGTGTGCAGGTTGACCCTATTAGTGTTGGTTTTGGGAAGAGCAGTGTATGTTTTAGTTGGCGGGCATTTTGAGTGGGGGTGATTTTATATCTGGGCAATTCTGCGAAAAATGTTACCCAGGCTCAAAATCATGAAATCTCTAATAATTCTGTGCTACAGTGATAAATTTAGTATCAAACAATAGAACTCATTGGACTCTTTAATTTGAATGGTATTTGAATACATTTGAAGTATATTTAGACATATTTTCTTGTAAAATTTTCTCATCTTTTTTTAAAAATGCACAATCTTTGAGTCTCATTATTTCACATTCAGCAGCACTTCAATATTAATTCGTAGTAATTTATAGTTGAGAAAGGACCAAAAATGACTACTGTTAGCTTTACATTAGTTATCAAATGCTTTTAAATATAAATATAAGGACCTAAAAAAGTGGTCCGAGGTGTAATGTCCGTAACATTAAAAATGTAATGTCCGTAACACAACATTTATGGTCCTGTATGGGATATACCGAGTCTGTTGTACATGTATCTAATTATCATCCTACAACTTAAACAGGTCATCAGCACCCATTTCAGAAGAAAATTGGCTTCACTTCATGCTTAAGCTTAGAAAATTTTTGACAAATACGTTGGTAGGTGAAAAGTCATGTCCAAAAAATGTAATTTCCGTAACGGCAAGCATTATGTGTGACAACTACCAAACGATAAATAGAAACTAATTCAAATTTAAACTGTAAACACTTCAGGGTGACCTGTGTGAGATTACCTATATAATAGGTTCATGCAATGAAATGATGTTGTTCTAGAAATAAGCCCCCAATGTGAAAAAAAATGTCTGATGTTAAAATGTCCGCTCAAACCGCTGGAACTGCCATGCAATGGGTTGATGTGAGAGGAAGCCGACAGGGTACCATTGCAAGTATTAGGGACAGTGATTGTTCCAGCGATCGCCGAGAAAACGGACGGAATTCACGGAAACAGCCTTTCGAAACGGAAAGTGGCTTTTCAAACGGAAAAATCACGGAAAACGTATTTTTCCTCAAAATGTTCACATTCGAAGGAAAAACCTCGAAATTTGTAAGTTTTGTAACAGAAATTACAACAAATTGACCAAAAAAATTGCTCTGAACGACAACGAAACAGTTAAAAAAAACTTGCAACACCATACCAACCAGGCGATTGCACAGTGCATCGACATACGACGTAGTACTGACATACGAAAACGAACACAGCAGGTCTGCAGGAACACACAGAGTGAACAGAAAACATCACAGATCACAAAACCAACAAACACAAGAACAACCATGATCAACATTCAACACAAACTATGTCCTCAATCATCAAATTATAACAACAAACTCACCACACAATCACTTTGATGACAACATTTTCGAACTTTATTCCAAAATAAATTCATCTTCGATAGTTCTACGAACGAACACTGACAAACGTGTCTATGCACAGTACCGGGCCGCCGTCTATACCAAAGACGTTATAGCGCCGCTAGCGGCTTCGCAGCGCTCTACGATCTTTGGTCTATACACAGTATCGGGCCGGCCTTTGAATGGTGTCATATTTGCGCATACGGTAGTGCACACTACGACTGCAAATACCTGTGGCGGTGGGATTCACCAGTCTTTAGACTGCGACCATTTACCGCGCAGTGTGTTGTGTGCATCATGCACAGGAATGCACACAAAACAGATTACCAGTCTCGCTGATGCAAAAGTACAACATTATACAAAATCGGTCGGCTAAGCCAAATGTGCATGTGGGACTAAGCAAGCGTGATCGTCGTTGACACGATGTGGATAGAAAATGTACTAGAAAGTGCGGGGAAAGTTAGAAAAGTGAATAATCAAAATCTCTAAACGTAAGCCACCAAAATTAAGTTTAAACGCTAAAACGGATTTTGTCAATAGCCTTATACGTATGCATGATTTCGTGCGACAAAATTCGTAATTTGTATTGATTTCTGTGTAAACGGAATTGTCACTTTTTCATGTATACTAAGTCTATGGGGAAACGGAATTTCCGTTTTTCAAGCACGTTGAAACGGAATTTAAGATTTCTGAAACGGAAAAGGGAATTTTTTGAAACGGAAAATCACTGTCCCTAAGTATGTGCATGGTGGTCTTAAAGATAGAGTTTGGAATTTGCAAGCCTGAAAACAGAAAAAATGAATGAAATCAGCTCAAATCGTTCACAATGTGAAGATTAGTATAAATATAAACACCTGTCATAGAACCTTTGGATAGAATATGTAGTTCTATTTCAAAATTTGCACAGTGACAATCACGTTCTGTTAATTCCAAGATTGTCTGATCGGCTGCTAGCTGAAGGTCACGCAAAGTTCACCACTTGACCACTGCGCTTAGTCTCTGTTCCAGACCATGCAACTTTTTCTCCCTCCGAGTAGCAGTGCGGGTGCGAAGCACCCGCTCTATGTGACGCAGTCGCATGTACCTCAGAAAACTAGTCTTAGTTCAAGACAGTCAACTGATAGTAGGCCTAATTTTTCCAGGAAATAGGATAAGTTCTTACGTCTGGAAGCCAGACTACACTGCGCTGTGCGAACGTACACGTAACCCAGTTCTGCAATTTGAGCAAAATTTAAACTCACGGAAACAAATTCTTTGGTAGCACATCGTCATTAGTTTTTCTCATAAAACAATAAGTTCGTGACATATGGATCTCAAACTTTTAACACACTATTTGTAAGTACTTTACTACCGTTTGGTAATCATAATAGGAAGTGATGGACTTGCAAATCCTGAAATCTGACTTTAAGGAGTAGTGCCAGGGTAAAATCAAAGGGGGGGGGGGGTCTACAGTACAAATTGGTGTGACTAAAAAAGCTGGCCAAAATTTTTTAAAAAATAAGGGGAAAAAAAGGTGTGGTTTGATTATGACATGACGATGATCTATGGTGCAAATCTTTGCAAAAAGCAAATAAAAGGGGGTCGTTAGTGATCAAAAGGGGGCATCAGGTCTGGGTCAGCACTGATCTACATGGTGCAATGGATGTGATGGTGCCTCGGTACGTCAAGGGCAGAAAATCAAAAATCAAAAAGGGGGGGCCGGGGACAAAAGTGTCACACTAAAATACCCTTATTTTCTGTACTTCAATAAACATGGGGAGGGGGTGCCCCCTGCCACCCTGTGGCTTCGTCTGTAGTTGATCTGTGCCCATCTCCCCCTGCCTTCATACAGGATGGCTGATACACTATCAAAATAGGTAAATTGAATCATGGGAGCATAAAAGTGCATTGGCCATGACCTTGTACATGTATGTCACCAGGTGCTAGTGGAGTTCCAGTGTTTTCCATACCCACCCACACCCCACTATGTACCCCACCTGTTCATGTATGTGGAATTATGGATAGCTGTAAAGATGTATTACTTTTACTGGAGATGTGAAACTTGCAATTTAGCTTTGATCTTAATTACATGTACGATCCTGAATAAAGCCCAGTCAAACACCAGTACAACTAGCTTGAACGGTGTGTGTCAGCTTTGACTAGATAGATATGTCATGCTCTTTGGAAGCTTTACTATAGTAATGTACGTGTAGATGGCAGGTACAGGTACATGTACACTTGATTGTTTGGAATTACATGTACGCATTTTCTGATTTTTTTTTGGGGGGGGGTTTCTGTAGTGTGCATGTAGGTTTTTTTTTGTTTTGGGGAAGCAGGGTGAGTGCATGGTTTTCAGTTTGGACAAGAATTCTTGCATCATGGGAAAGGGTAGTCAAAAGGAGTGGAACTCATTTAACACAATTCTGTATCAAATGCTGTTCACTCATCATCATCAGCCGTTTTCCTTTTCCTCTTCCACCTTGCCCGTTCCCCCTTCCTAGTTCCCCCTTCCTACCAACACAAATTTACGCTTATGAGGCGTACTTCCTAAGTTTAGGGGAAGGGAAAACTCTGTTTCCAGTCATTTAAGGTTAGTGACATGATTGGGAACACTTGAAAATGCCTCAAGAACCAAATGAGTTGAAATATGTACCAACTATACACCAACTGGAGTGGATCTCACAGCTGGAAGGATTTGACTCTAATTTGTTTACTTAAGGAGAATCAAGCATGAACATATTAGTATTTCAATTTTATCGGGGCACGATAAAAATAGGACCCATAGAGAGCCACACAGCAGGTTTGCCTGCCACAAGAGATAATGACATTAGTCATTTTAAAATTATGAGTCAACGTTTGACTGTAAGATTTTCACAGGAGAATCCTTGCAGAGTTTACTTGATTCTAGATTAGTTTCATTCTATTGAGGACTACCCCCAATCATGCCATTTTCCTTGAAATGGCTACCTTGTCAGTGAGTTGACAAATGGATATGTCATACAGTGGTCATTAATGTATTTTAACTGAAGTGATACTAATACTAATGTACATGTATTTTGTTATGGTACATATATTTTTCTGGAAAATATGAAACATGGAACACGTGCCATGTGTACTATATCGGTTGAGACGGTTGCTGCTTAATTGTGTTCTTTTTAAAAACTCAGTTAAAATCAGTTGAATAAATAAATAAATGAATAAAAATAAAAATGAAAATAAATAAATAAATAAATGAATAAATAAACAAACAAGTAAATAAATAAATTTACCCTGTATATATTATTTTAATGGGAATACCCAGTCACGCTGGCATTGTTCTATTCTACATGAAAGACAGTCAGTCCACCTGCGCTGACATGGGTGATTCTGGGACTGTAGTAATGATATGAGTGTACACACAAATAAGAACTGTTTCTGTAGTAAAGTAGTTTGAAGTCCGTTTACGTGGGATTAATGATTAACATAACAATGGGTCATTATGTTATTTGTCCTGTTTGCACTATCCAACAGACATACAGAATGTATGTTTACTTGTACCAATCAGCGTCTCCAACCATCAATACATCACGCATTTACTCTTTACAAACCACAAAGAAAACAGAGCTGTGACAATAAATTCAAGTCACCCAAATGTCAGAGGACCATGTGTGTTGGCGTTTGTAAAGTTCTGCGAGTCATGTTTGATCGTAAAGAGCACATCTCCGTGTTGCGGAAGCATCTTATCTTTAGCTCATGTTTTTTTCTACGTATTTGCTCGCTGCGAAACAATTATGAAGTGAACTTTTAGGAAGGTGTGGGCTGCACATGATTTTCGTTAAAACTTGAGTGCTGATCCGCATTTTGAGTCATAATCCCAAATTTGAAATGAAACTGATTTTTGTTTTCAGTCGACTTCATTCTTCACCATAGTGCAAACCATGTGTGAACAATTAATCACTTTGCCTATTTGACATTCATCATCAATGTTAAACTGGGTCACATCTAGGAATTAAGGCCCCGCGATGCCCCCTCACAGGAATGAGAACGGGGAGCTGGAATAGTCAATTATCATCCGCGTAAATCTGGAAAGCTGAAGTCAAAAATAGTTTGGTGATGAATATCTGCAGAAATTGTTGACCGCCCAGTTTAGAAGTGACTGGAAATGATCAAGATTCTAGATATCAGACCGGTACAAGTACATGAATCACAGAGTGGAACAAACTGATGAATCTACAGTGTATAATTCAGATCTTGAAAATCTAACTCTATCGTCATTATGATTGTCCTCGTCCGACTCATCTTATCATTAGAATGCGATCAGAAACTTTTAAATTTCTTATTTGGGACACCATTATCGTTTCAGAAATAGAATATTTGCGGATATTGCCAATTTGGAGATTTGATTTTTAACATTTTTTCTAAGGGCATTGTCCCAGCTTTCAACTGTTACATGTATGTAATTTACCATGTCACACTGTTCCAAGATGATTTCCTTGCAGTGAGTGTCTTCATCCAAGCAATACAGTTCATCAGTGTTTTCCCCTTCTAGTTCTAGATTCTGGTTTGGAGGGTAAAATACTGACTCTCTCATTTTGTGGAATGTAAATGTTTTGATAAAGTGTAAACTGGTTTTTTTTTTGGGGGGGGGGGCGTGATTATCTGGTAAAGGTATCTCTAATTCTGTTCCTTTGAAATGAGAGCAAAGGAGGGCTGCCCATGCTTTGTGTGTTTACTTTCAGTATGACCAGGGAGGTGGGACTTTAATTTGTACAATATAGAGACTGTACTTTGCATACATGAGATTGTTAAAATTATAGGTTTTTGTTGGATTGAGTGTGCAAAACTTGCTACATGCATCGTCGTTTGATGAGGCTCTATAATACAAAAGGCGCCGAAACTGATATTGATTGCTTTGTAAAGCACTGCCTTCCTCATCTGAGTGTGAATGTTAGTGTTGCTAGTTAACACAGTCAGCTAGTTGGGTGGCCGAAAACTTGCTTCAGATATGACTCTGATCAAGGTGTGTGGGTGTACTCATACGTATGTTCGTTTCGAAAAGCAATTTCGGACTTCAAATCTGTGCACGCTAAAACCACCTGTAAGTACGTAAGCATGTCTGGGTGCAATATGTACATTGTGCTGGGCATGCATGTGGAAATCATTATGGGGGGTATAGCAAGCAAATTTGATGCTGGCTATCGAGTTAGATCACTGCGATGTGCACTGAAAGAGAAATTGGATGATTCACACAAAATTTCCACGTCTTTCCTGTTTTCGTAATTTACCGTTCGTTCTCTTGGGTTTCTGATTCGGGAGGTTTGTTTAATGGGATCCTTTAACCAATTAGCGTGTGACTCTTCTTCTCAGAAGCAGTTCCAAAGTCTGGGTTAAATTGTGGGGGAAGGAATCTGGAGAGGAAGCGGGTGTCTCTCTGTCTTTTCGGCTCGAATTATGCGTGGCCGCCGTCATATGAGCACAACCTAAATGCGGGGGTCATTCCGCACATCAGGTAGCCGTATGCGTCGGCAGAAAGAGCGAGTGACCTGTCGGGAAGGTTCATGAAGGCCTACTTGGACATGACGGTTTGAGGGCAGGAGACGACCGTAAGGTCAAGAATTGAATCAGTGTTGCTCATTTGAGCCGCAGAGGTCGTTGATATTTTTGATGTTGGATGACTTTTAGAGGCAAGACAGTAATGCTACTCAGCGCGTTGTTTGTGTTTACCTTAGAAACAGAATGCCTTATACAGGTATTTAAATGTGGGGACATATATAAGAAAGATGATGAATGGTTGAAATTTTCTTCACGAAAAAACTTGATTCACCACATGCCAGGCCAATTTATAAACGACAGACTTAGGTGAGATGCATGGTTCGTACCAGTTGCATAAATTTGTGGTAGTTCCATATATGAGTTAGGGGCTACGTAGCACATACTGACAGCTAGATGCTAACATGTATGCTTCACGGAGTAGATTTAGTAGCCATTTCTGAACCTCACATAGATACAAGACTTTAACCCATGTTGAGTCGTGGATTAGCACCGTTTTCAGTTACAACCGGTCCGTTCGGAAGTTTCATGTTGTATCTCTGATAGTCACCATATATATGTGGAGTGCCAAAGAACGCATAAGGCCGCCCCTGCCAGCTGAGTGTCATTTACCATCACGACTCCAGGAGCTGATTTAATGTTAAGTCTGGGGGCGGGGAGATAATAGGATGTACCAGCACCATGTGCAGGAGCCCATACATAGTCTCCTGACACCTGTGAGCGTGACATTATATGATCTCTTCTTCGGAGAGATTATTCCTCCTAATTGACCATTAGTTAGATTCTTTCCATTTTTATCTCCAGTAACGAAATGAGTACAAGACATAATAGGAATAGCATTGCGCTGATTTCTGATGCTTTAGCTGTTTATCCGGTTTCTTTTTTTTTTTTTCTTCGCTGCTCTCTGCCCCAATCATCGCCAGGATTGATTTGGGTGTTCGTGTTGATGCGGAGTGACAGGAGAGCAGTGCAGCGAAAGTCAAGCATAATGCAGACTGGCAACCGTGTATCGGCTCCATAACTTCCGCACATGGGATGCATCGTGAAGCGCCGCGTGTGATGCATGCTTACTGCTTACATTACACGCACAGGCCACCATGTTTCTGTGCAGAGGCAATCGGCAGTGTGGATAACTAACGCACAACAGATGATGAGATGATGCGCGAGTTAGACTGATGTAGTGTTCTGTGTATGGTGTAGTGTGTGTGTGTGTGTGTTGTTTGTGCTTGTGTGTGTGTGTGTGTGTGTGTTGTGTTGTGTGTGTGTTTTGTAGTATGTTTGTGATATGTGTGTGTGTGTCTGTGTGTTTGTGTGCGTTTTTGTGTGTGTGTGGCTGTGTGTGTGTGTTTGTCGTGTGTTTTGTGTGTGTTTGTGTGCATTGTGATACTGTGGTGTGTATGTCTGCTGTCATGTGTGTGGATGTGTGTTTGATACCTAAGTGTATGTGTGTGTGTTTGTACACCAAAGTGTATGTGTGTGTGTGTCATTGTGTATGTGTGTATGTCTGTGTATGTGTGTGTGTCTGTCGTGCGTGTGTGTTGTTGATTGTGAGTTTGTGTGGGTGTGAGTTGGTCGTGTTGGTCGTGCGTGAGGTGTTTTTGATTAACAGCTGCGTAATGTACATATACTGTTCACTGTACAGCACAGTTGATTTGATTTTTGATTTTGGCCATTACACTGTTTTTTGAAATTCCATGTTGGGTTTTGGTATTTGCTTATTAAAACATATTGTTTTGGATGGAAGTGTAAAAGTTTAATACATTTACTGAATGTTGTATGATTTGATGGTATTTTTTGGTGTGAGATATGAACTTGACTGGATTACCAATACTGAAGCCTGTATGTATAGTAAATTTTTGCTACAATGTACAATCATTGTATAGATTGATATGATTTGGGGGGGGGGGGGGGGGGCAACAACAAGCATATTACAACGTGTACACCATGCAGTGTGAAAAATGCCAATAAAAAGGGTTGTTTTTCACGTCGGGGCGGATGTGTATGCTGCGTACATTTGAACAGAGTATCAAAATCGGCCAAAATCAGGAAAAAAGTGTATACTTTTAACGAAACTTTACTTAAAGGGGTATCTTATTCAGATTTATCTTTTCAGATTGATACTTGTTTTAGCGGTATTCAGCAGAATGAGCTTAACTTTAAAGGGTATGTTTTCAGATTGAATACTTGTTCTAGGTATTCTGAGACAAACTTTACGATCAATCATAACTCTTTATAATATCAGGCCCTGATCATACGCATAAATGTACACTCCGGCAAAGGTACCACTGCTGAAGTAATTTCATGTTGCCACTAGATAATTACAAACAGTTGCAGCACAAAACGTGCATTTCTTGTTAAAAGTTCAAACTAGTTGGCAACATGTACAGTACAGGAACATGCTTTCTGTGAAAACTTTCCTATTCAGGAAGAAATTGAGTTATTAAACATTCTGAAAAGCTTTTCCTGCTTTTCCTGCTTTAATGATAATTTGAATTGCCCAACCTGCTAAAAGGCTGCTACATTTTCAAGTTCTGTATTAAAGGAAGATGTAGCCAGCAAATAACAGGAATAAGTTAAGGATAAAAAAAATTGACATTGTGAGTATTGTGAGAATTATGGGTACATGGTGATAAAGACAGCCTAAATAAGGTGGTACTGTGTGATCTCACCCTCAGCAAGACCCTATAAATTAGTTAATTTGTGTTATAAAATGGTCATGTTGACTCTGTATGTTATGCGAGTGGGCATTAGTTTTTACTAATGCCCGCTCAGATTTTTGAAACCATTTTATAAAACAAATAATGCACATTACGCGTTCGGTCGTGAGTAAAACTTTTGACCCTCGGTAACTTTATGAAAATCCAAAACACACTCGGCTTTCAGCCTCGTGTGTTTCAGTTTTTTAGAAAGTTACCTCGCGGTCAATGGTTTTTACTAACGACCTCGCTTATTTGCATTATTTGTACATTAATTCTATGTCTTTGCACGTTTCCTCTCTGGAAAAAAGTTGCTGAAACAGCTGTAGGGGGAGGAGCTTATTGATTCAAACAGTGCATACATTACCACAGCGCGACAAACACACCTCAGGTAGCATGCATCGGTCATGTGTGGTCAGCTCCACACCAGTGCACGTGCAATATGATTGGTTGGCAAGAACCCAAATTCTTACTGTAACTTATGCCTGTTAGTTGCTGGCTACCTTCCTTTAAGTCACGATGAAAGGTCTGCAGTACAACCATGGACATTGGAGGAAAAAAAATCCATGTTCTGGTCAGAGTGTTATCGAGTGTTTGGCTGTAACAGCATCCATCTCACTCATGGCTGAGTTATCACCAAAATTATAATAAAACTACATACATGTATATGATGCACCACGTACTACCCCGGTGTATGGCATTGTGTAGCTCCCTCTTGTGTCCAAAAATGTATTTTCTTCGGTTATGATTACTGAGATCTGTGGTTATGCAGAGGCTGCGCAAGTGCACAACAGAAAGACATGTATACGGACAGTGATTTTCCGTTTCAAGAAAAGGCCTTTTCCGTTTCCAAAAATCTGAAATTCCATTTCAACTTGTCTGAAAAATGGAAATTCCGTTTTACCATAGACTTTGTATACATGAAAAAAAAAGACAATTCCGTTTACATGAAACTTGAAACAAATATTTCTCGCTGTTTCTGTGTTTTTTGTGTCAACTTTTTCTAACTTTTGTTCTGAGTTTCGTGTGTTTTCCTTTCAAAAAGTAAAAATTTGGAGAAAAAAGAGGTTTTCCATAATTTTCCATTTGAAAACTCATTTTCCGTTTCAAGTTGTGATTTCCGGAAATTCCGTCCGTTTTCCGTTATCGCAGAAAATCACTGTCCCTACATGTAATGTTACGAAAAGTGAGGTGAAAATGAAGCTAAAGTTGTTATTTTCACACTTCAAACATAACTTTTACACAGTTTTGTAACCCCCAAGGTACAGTTAAAAAAACATAATTAAAAAAAATGGCGGATTTCTATTTGGTAACCCAGGGTACCATTTACGTCATCATAAAAGGAGTTCTCTCTGTGCTGTTGCATGATGCTTTTCATGTCATCAGCTGTAATTGTCAAATTCTGATTTTGAACGTACTACCGTACATACTGTACTTTTATGTGAACAGAAAAAGATCAAGACCAAATTCAGCAAGGTTGTTTTTGTCTATTGGAGAGAATTGCTGACTCAAAGTAAAAACCAGTTATCCTTGCATGAAAACTGGGCAGTTTTTGATCAACCATCAAACAACCTTTCAGAACTCTTTCCACAAAACTATAAAATGCTATTCTTTTGAAATTTAGAAGTAGAACCTGTGTGCGTACATGTAGGTCTCATTGTTCATCTTATTTTACTACAACACGTACGCAATCAATGTATAACTACACAAATATTTGGATTGCATTGAATTATACTTGAACTTTGTTATCATCCGTGACAGAAATTTCTTTCTGCTTTAAACCAGTGATCATAGTGATACTGCAATGACACGGGTAATGATGTCATAGCATCTCATTTTTAGAAGAAAAACACCTTGCTGATTAAAACAAAACTGTATCCTTTGTACATTTGATAGCCTGATTGGTCAAATATGGACTTTTGACTCTTCAGATTTTAGATGAAATGGAGTACTTTCAAAATAACACATTGATAGAAACTATAAAGGTTAGTGACATGATTGGGAATACTTGAAAATGCCTCAAGAACCAAACGAGTTGAAATATATACCAACTATACACTAGCAGGAGTGGATCTCCCACCTGGGAGGATTTGTCTGTAATTTGTTTACTTAAGGAGAATTAAGCATAAACATAGGAGTATCTTAATTTTATCCGGGGACGATAAAAATAAGCCCCATAGAGAGCCACACAGCAGGTTTCGGTGCTATGAGTGATATTGACATTGTTTATTTTAGAATGAGTCAACGTTTGACTACAAGATTTTCAAAGGAGAATCCTTGCATAGTTTACTTGATTCTAGAGTAGTTTCAGCCCAAGTTGAGGACTACCACCAATCATGTCATTTACCTTTTATAAACTATCTGTTAGTTGTTCAGATTTCTGGAAATGACATTGTGGTATGATGGAAGTTGATTGAAACAGCAGAACATCCTTTTATTACATAAATTTATCTTTCTAACAAAGTATTTACAGTATACAGAAATGAATACATTGTGATGCGTATGTCAACTTACATGTAGAATATTGCAACACAGGGACCAACAATGGGAAATTGACCTACATGCAGGTGCTAGTCGTATATTGGTTGGTACAAATGTAAAGTGCACTAGTGTCCATATTACAATACAAGTGATATGCTTTTACATTTACATACATGTAGTCCTACTTGTACGTGGAAACCAAGGAATGTGAAACTCTGGTAGAAGAATTTCCGTCATTAACCAGTATCCCATGTTTACCTTTAAAATGTTTAAGAAAAAAATGAGGACAGATATGCAGCAGTTTTACTTTTTGGGCAGATACAGTATGAATATTTTGTTAAAGCCAAAGGTTATTTAAATTTGGTTACCATGGTTTCCTTGACAATTCTATTACAGAAAAGTGATCTTTGGGTTTGTTGACTTAGAATTTGTTATTTCCGTCTTACAAGTAACTAAGAAGTAAGAGCTGGATATTGATGAGTACTTTCAAATTTTTTGTAAATGTCAGTCAAGTTGGTTTGCTTCTATGGAAGATTTAGTGACGTTCAAACTAAGCTTTTTATTTTGAAACTGTTTTGGAAATTGTTCACTATTGTCTACTTATTGACATTTCATAGGGAAAATCTATGCACGGACATGTATCTTTTATAAACTCCCAGTTAAAGATGGTCTGTTCATAGAATTTCCACTTGTCATACTTAAAAAGCAACAACAAAACAAATTTCTAGTAATCTGAGATATTGGGCAATAAAATTCGTAGTTTCCAAGTAAGAGTGAATTCTACACAAAAGTGAGATTTTTTTTTCCTGCCCCAAATTTGTTAACCCTTATCCGATCAGGCTCATAATACAAAGTAGGTGGAATGTGGCAGGCCAGTTGAGAATTTGGAAATACTTGAAATGTGAATGTAACTAAGAGTTACATGGCTATACATAACGCAAGACAGGGATGACTATTGTCTGTCTCTCTAGCCATGCTTTTCAAGGGTCAGAACACCTGTTGACAAAGGCTTGAGGTAGTTCTTCTTCACGCTGGGGAGGTCAATGAATGACCAACACAATGGCCCAATCAGGTGTGTATTTGGGGGGATGACACTTAAAATAGCGCCGCTATTGTCTAATCGCAATCAATAAGTACCCCCGACTTTTGGCAACCCCTCTCTCAGTCTCCTATGTTGGCCGGGATAATAGATTTTCCCAGAATATCCTCACCAACACCCAACATTATCCAGTCAAGAGCTTAGAGCTGTTACTTGTAAATGAGTCTGTGTTGATGTAACATTTTGATCCCTCATGTTTGTGGAGAGAGTTCAGTGAGGCCTTGTCAAATGTCAATAGGGGGCTTTTCGGTTGAGTGGACGCCATTCACATTCTCTGGGGGTGGCAGTTGTGGCCATTGACTCGTCTTGTACACCGAGTTTGAACCCATTTTGATTTTCGGTGGACACATGTTCGTGACGTGAACATGACATCATGCCCCCTCCCTGGCTTGCAAGGATACGTTTAAGCCTTGCGGTGGAATAGTTAAATAAATGCAGACAAATGGAGGATCATCGTTTCTCGAAGTAGTATACTTTTAATAATTTAGATGTATTCTGTCTTCTATCATAGTTAAAGAAATTTGACATAAACATTGTTCAGAACCACTGACGCTATGTAACATGTTTGTTGCAAGTACGTCCATTTTGACATCCGGTGACGTCATCCGTACTAGAATCAAGGTGACTGCGAAGTCCTTTGTGGATGCGTTCTAGGTTCTGGTACTGGACCACCCCAAGAACCTGGAGCATGTACAGTTCATTGAAATAATGTCATCACATACCAGTCCATTGTGACGATGTGCAAATCGAATAGCCTTATCTCCAACTAGTTTGCAGGCACAAACCCTTGTTCGTCGTGCTACACTAATCAGGTCTGAACAATCTGTGCTGCAGACTAGTACTTTCATAGGCCCTGTGTTATAGCTGCTCTAGACAAAGTGTGTTTATGTGGTACAAGCACTGACCAAGATTAGTCTTGGTTCAAGGTGCGGTATTGTCGTAGTGCCAAAATAAAGTCTGTGCCTACAGACTAATCTTGAACTCGGTGCTTGACATGATTTTCTCCCATATTATCCAGTAAACCAAATTGAATGTCAGTGCTCTTTAGCTGCTTTTGCCAAAATGTCTGGATTTGAGATTAATTATGGGACACTATTTCGGGAGTTATAAGCACAAATTTTGGTTGTTCTGCTCCTCAGTCTCTAGTCATTAGTTGGTCATTCACCCCAATCACAGAAAACCTACTGCCAACAACTAACTCAAGTTTGGCAAAACTGCAATCTTTAGAAAATACCGTGATGTCTCCTGGCGATTTGAAATGACGAAACTGAATGATTAACATGCAAAACCATGGTACGTCTTTGGGTGCAACGAAGTATGAAACGTTTTGATGCCCAAGGCAAGGTGGGAGAATGTGGGATTGCCGTATTCCATCGATCATAACCGAAACAAATGAGGGGAAACAGAGGGGGATGTGTGCTATTATGGGGGATCCATGCAATTAAATGGGTGGATTCCTAGAAAGACAGGTGGGTAGATTTATGATTAATGCAATGCATCCTTGCTAATATGAGCTATTAACAGATAATTTTATATAAAGGGTATTTTGAAATATCTCAGTTTAGAGCTTTGAAACCAGAAACAATATTTTATTTGACCTGGCCCTATGCTAACTACATTGTTTTGTGCTAGTAATAACATGTTTTTGAGGTATAATCTGTATGTTTATGTGTTTATGTAAAATTATGTTTTATTATGCAGGCTACTTAGTGTAATTTTTTTTCATTTTATGTATTCATTTGTTGAGATATTTGTACAATGTATTTTGAATAATTGCAGTGCTACAGATACACTAAGACCACAACTCATCAAAACTTAGTAAATTAAGTTCTCATTTTAAGTTGAAATTACAGTATGAAAAACATGTATTCAGAATTAAATGATAATGTGGATAACTGATGTCTACATGTATCTTCTGTATGCACTACAGTACTGTACATCTGTGTAACTATTTGATTAGAAATTGACCATTTTTTTTGCTCCCACTAGAAAGGGAAACTGTATAGTTTGTACTCTCTGTACTCCTAACACACACATTGTCCATGTAGAAAACGGAGTTTTGACTTGATAAGTATCATACGTTGTGCAAAGCAGAACTGTGACAGTACAGGTACACTGTACAAGGTGAAGTGGTGATGGATGTGACGTATTTAGCACATTTTGATCTGACACTAGTTTCCGAGATAAGAATGGCTCGACTTCCCTTCTGAGGGCAAGTGTTGGCAGCCCCTCTCAAAATATAATCATGCCCAGGATAAGAAATTTAGAATGGTGTCTTGCGAGCTATTCGATTTACAGTATACCATGTTTCTGTTTTGCAACCCCTTAAAAAAAAGAATAACAGTACTGGTGATGATTGAAAATCTTTCATCAAAATTTCACATTTCCATATTTTCCAGCTGAGAGTAAATTACATTTGCATTATAATGTGGGACTAATTCACTTCATATGCAATAAAAAGTTGAGGAATTGGCAGTTTGAGTACCCGACGGAGTAGGCTCCGTTGCTGCAGTATGGTATGGCAACAATTAACATAGTCCCACATATAGATTTCTGTGTTAGTACTTTGTCAGCAGTGGGGATTTTTAACAGACATGTCCAAACGAAGTGTTCTGTTGTTTTCAACTACTCTCTCCTGTACTAAGTGACATTTTTAGAAACCATCTGTTCACAGAAGGTTTGAAAGCAGTTGATATTAAAATGTTGTTGTTCTGCAAGTAATCACCAGTACTGTGTATTCTCTTTAACTCTTAACATGCCAAAGTTGCAGATAAACACCAAATGATACACATCATGTATAAGAGTCCATAGAGGATGAATTCCTCTGGCATGTTTAAGAGTTAAAGCAGAGTGTTTACAACATATTAAACTTCACAGAATAACTTTTGTCAGCATTTGCACATTGCACAGGTGACTAAACAAATGAAATCTGTCCCTATTTCTTGTGTACATTTTCAACAAATAATAGATAAATAGTGTGTCCATATTTTATGTGTTGTCTCCAAGTGTTGTATTGGTATGTTTGTCGTGGATGAGTTGATTTTACCACTCATATATGAGTTTGTATTTTGTTTGTGTGTATATTATTACCTTTATTGTGATGTTTACCTACACGTACATGCATATTTATGTTGTTTTCAATTTTGGCATTAGAAACCTGCTTACAAACAATCCTTGAACTGAATTACAACAAACATTGGTAAAATTATACTAACAACAATTCATGTAACAAAAAAAGTTTAAAAAAAGTTAAGTTGTACATAAATACATTGTATATTCACATATGCTACATCAAAGCTTCTGTTGATTATATTGTCTATGAGATTGAGAGTCTGAGAGATTACAATCGACTAAGTTTAGATAGAATAAAATAATATGTGTATGACCGGGTATGAAGAATTATGCTCAGATCTCCTGACAAAGTGACAAGGATTAAGAGACGTACAGATTGTAGACAGATTTTATCACTCACATTACACGTACTGTATGTGTGTATGTGTACAGTGTACATGCAGATGACAACTTCTAGTTGGGATAATATCACAACTCATATTACATGCTTGTATCATGCATGTATGTACATGTAGCCAGTACCATGCGTGATTCAATGTGGACTTTGCTGCCTGCTTGTCAACCGCAGCTTGGCAAATGATCAACTTTAATGTCAAACCTAGTTTGACCTTTGTATGACCCTAGAACTTGCATATCCATGGTAACGCAACTCATCCCAGTGTCCAGTGAAGGTTTACTCCGCCTTAAAGGCCCACTCTCAATTAACCATATGAACTAGTCTTTAAATACAGGCACATATACATAATACACAGTTATTGCCATGACCGTTTTGTATTATGGAAATATTTTTGGTGGGTATGACAGCTACATGTAGCATGTTTGAAAGAAGTAAACAGAACACTAAAAAAAAAGTGATTGTAATGTAATTTGATGGTGATAATAAAAGTATTAGTGATGATGATGATGATGATGATAATAATAGTATTGATAATAATACATAGTAATAATAATAATAATAATAATAATAATAATAATAATAATAATAATAATTATAATAATAATATTTATAATAATAATAATAATAATAATAATAATAATAATAATAATGACAACAACAACAACAACAACAACAACAGTTCTATTTACTGTAGGATATAAAAGTAATTTGATAGATTTTATGAAAAAAACATTACTTTTAATGTGGTGGACAGGTGAAGTTGTTTAATAAAAGGTTGATCGTCAGGAACATGGAATAATGACATTTTTCTTTCTTTCAGTTTTGTATTCGTAGAATGCAGAATGAAAGGATATGATACAAAACAAATAATGATTTTATTATATACTATAGTGGTATTATCAGTATGGTGATGATAATCGCAGCGTGTGAAGCTTTTTTCACACATTTCAAATAATTTCTGAAAAGAAGCATGTTAATTAGTAACCACAACACAATTTATGCAAACAGTCATCATTTTCAATACGTACATGTATGTGCAATTTATTAAGATCATTTTATGGCCCGTGTATGTACGTGTGTCAATAATACGCTATGCATGCACAATCCAAACTCCAGTCGGAAGTAGGACAAGAGACGAACCTTGCAGTGATGTGATAAGGCGAAATCATTGAAAATTTACAGCTTGTATCATCAATCATACATGGACGAATAGGCATAATTAATCAAGTGTCTTATGGTGAGGGACGAAATCACAGCCGTATTCACGTTTAGAGGTGTACTTGTATAAATTATTTACATGTACATGTACACGTAGGGGCAGTAGGAAGGATTACATGCACAGTACATGTACTGGCATTTTGTTGTGCAGTCTATGTAGTGTAAATTATTAAAAATTTGTCTTGTACGTTCTGTTCTCAAATACCTGCAGAAATTCAATGTAGTTCAACGTCACACACATTGTACACTACGAGTATAATCATTGGTAATAACATTATGCTGTATAGTACTGTCAGTAAAGTACTCCTACTGCTACTATTACTATTACTGCTGTTAGCACTTCTACATGTACTACTGGTACTACTACTACTACTACTGCTACTGCTGCTACTTCTGCTACTATTTCTGCTTCTTCTAATATTAGTACTTCTACTACTGCATTTGCCACTACTACTACTATTAACTATTAACTACTACTACTACTACTACTACTACTACAGTAACTATTTATACTACTACTATTACTACATCTACTACTACCACTACCACTACCACTTCTACTATTTTTTCCCATACCACAATCATTCTTTCATCCATGCAGTCCTTGTCCCCAGTTTCTATTTCTTGAGAATGATTACCATTTAACTTTTGTTTTATCTCTGTTAATTATCCTACAGACATAGTTGGAAATATATTGGGAACTGACGTCGTCGTTGCCGGTATCATCAGTGGTTGCTGTCGGAAGGATCAGTCTTCAACCAAACCTTCTGCTTCAAGGAGGAGAGGAGTTCACTCCCCTGGCGTGTCGTCCCAAATGTAGTTGGAGTCGATCACACAAGATGGCTGCCAGTGTGTGGATCGTGGCTGTCTGCATCTTGAGCCTCTTTCACACTTCATCTGCCATCAACGGTAAAAAAAATCCTTTCATCGCTTTTACTCACAGAGTTCCCAGCCCATCAGGGAAATCTGGGAAAATAATTTTACTTTTTTCCAGTCAGGGAAAAGTCAGAGAATTTGATAAAAATGCCTCAAATGAGGGAAAAGTCAGGGAATTTTGATTGGCCCAAAAATCGAAAGTAGTCAGTCAGACTCTGTTATATTTTGTTGCATATCATAACAACATCCGTTGGATTGGAAAACATGTGAAACTGGATATGAGTTGAAATAATCATCATGGAATTTTGAGACTTCATCAGGGAAAAATCAGGGAAAAGTCAGGGAATTTTGTTTTCTTGAAATGCTGGGAACCCTGATTCAGGATTTCCCAGCCAACCAGGAAATTGGGGAAAATCTGGAAAATGATTTTTGCCATTTTTCCAGTCAGTAGAAACTCGGGGAATTTTAGAAAAGTCCCTGAAATCAGGGACAATTTGGGGAATTTGTTTATCCAATGGTCCAACTTTCTCGTCTCTTGTCCGTGGTATGGATATGAGGCGAGAAATAAAAAAGCCAAGCAAGAAATCATTCCAAATGAATTTCTTATTTCCGTCAGGGAAAAAAATCGGGGATTGAGCCATTGCCTGTTGTTGAAATGCCATATGTCGACGTAGATGTTAACATGCAGCGTGTTTCTATTGAGCATACCGTATTTATCCGGTTAAAACTTAACCGGCTAATAGCGGAAAGCGGTGCGTTTCTATTGGATTGCATTTAACGCAAAGTTTGAACGACCGTACGATTGCCGGATAAAAGTCTGTTGACCTGGCTTGCTGCAAGGTATTGTGGGATGACCAAGGTCAAATTTATGCTCAATCAAACACACGTGTGCTGCAGCCTGGGGTCATTTATTCGGATCATGTGGTTTTGTTGATTTCTGGTTTCTCACCGGCAAATACCGCAACATACCGCAACGGGCTGTTTCTATTGACGTCTTATGGTATAGCTCTCCGCTATTATCCTACAAAAAGAATGATAATTAGGGCTAAACTTTCTCCACTAAAAAGACAGCTAATGGCAGAGAAGGTCTGTTTCTATTGGGCTCTTTTGCTCCATTAGCTGGTTCATTCTGGGAAACTAGCTTCAATAGAAACATGCTGATAGTCATGTTTTGGGCATATGCACGTTTGTTAGCAACATGATGACATGTTTGTCCTATGTGAACACAGAGAAATTGAAGAAAATTAAACCAGAAATCACATGCACAAAGTCTGTTTGCTTTGTTTTTTTAATTATCCTCTCAAAAATTAATTTCATTTTACAAGTTCTTTTGAAGTTCAATTAGTTTTAGTACATGTATGTCAAGTCTTCAGTGGTACCATACAATAAACTTGTGTGTACAATATTTTCGTGCAGAGTGGGAGGCCGATTTAAATGCAAGGGTATGTTGAGGGTATGTTGACATGGAAAAAGTCATATCAACATTGTGTGTAGGCCAGTATGGTGAAAGATTCAGCATGCAACATTGACCGCTGGAAGTATAGTTTTGCTTCAGAAATTGGTATACAATTAGTCAAATTGATATTGAAGTCCCATGTGGAAAGAGAGAAAGGTAATTTCTCTTTCAGATACATGCAATTTTTTTGATAGGCAGTATGGATTCAGTGATATTTTTGTAATAGTTGCCCATTTTTTTGGTTGCCGGCGCAAATTTAAGCAACGCTGAATCGCGCGTGACATCACTCAGTGTCGTGTGATTGGTTGTGCAATCCATATGAAGACATAAACTGAGCTCAGTGGTGGAGCTTGGTTTAGCAGACGACTTTATTCTCTCAACACCAACTCCAAACTTGAAAATCACTCACTCTTTCTAACTTTTATTGTTATTTCAGCTTACATCGCCGAAAAGGGTCCCGTGGTATTAGCAGGGACGAATTTAACACTCCACTGTATTCTGGACCTAACAGCAGAAACAACCCGAAATGCCAGTGACGTGAAATGGGTAAAAAACTTCAGCGACGAGCTCGACAACATCCATTTACAGTCGACGCTCAACGAAAGCGTCGCCACTTTGAGTTTCATCAACTCAACCTTTGTTGACAGTGGTTCTTACTTCTGCAAATTTGATGGGGATAATTACTTTCAGTATCAAGTCGCAGGGACTACCGTACATGTCGGTTGTAAGTATTTGTAATCTGTTGTATTTCAAGATTCATCCTTTTCCCCCTAATTTCGTCGCTGGGGTGACAAGACCTTGTATCTCAATTTTTTGGTAAAAATTAGTTGTGTACATAATCTTATAGCTAAGAACACTTACAATGTAATTTAAAACCCTTACATGTCCAACTGCAAAGATGAGGCCACTATTGACAGACAAAAGTTGACTGTCTCCATTGACTGTAATGCTTAAAGGCATTGTATAGCAATGTTTCCAGTTTAAAAACTCTGAGCTACATGATTCCCCATGCTACTTGTGTCTTTGATACGGTCTAAAAATGAAGCCCTGAAAAAATTGCAGTGTAAAACAATTATTAAGTGCTTTAAAAAAAGTGAAAATCATTGAGAGACCATTCCAGCTTTTCTCCATAGACTGCTGTGTTGCAGAATTTCCTATCGGCTGATATAAAATTAATGTGCCAATTTGTATCTGCACATATTGTACTAGTGACAGCATAACTGTCCAAACATTTGTGTTTCAGGGTGTTTATTTGTCCATTCAAACACTATATTCAGATAGCAAAATTCAACAATTTTTTAAATGGGTCTTCCACAGTGTTATATAGTGTCTTTAAGCAGCCAATGTTTTTTGCCTCCCCTGAACATTTGACATTTTTGAGATACGAGGTATTGTCACCCCAGCAACAATTTGTGTTTTACTCATGGGTTACAATGACCAGTTGACTGTTTATGATGTTTGCTCCAAAAGTGAAAGTCACAGTAACAGGATATGTATTACTGCATACTGCCTGTAAATTGATTGTTGTATTTCAGGTATGTAGTGAATGAGTAGAACAAAATACCTGATTTTTCGCTTGAAAGATCTTGAATAATAAAATCCACAACAAAAGTTTGGAAATCTGACTTTGATCGATTATTTCTCCCCACTTGTAGTAGCAATCAAGACATGATTGATACGAGCAGAAAGATTATTTAATTTTCTTTGAAATGATAGCCTACTTGGTATGATTATGTTGTCGGGGAAGGGGCAGTACTTGAAAATATGGGATAAAGTGTAAATTGAAAAGCTGCAAAATGACCGGTGGTCAAGAAGAGTCAGTAAGGGACATGTTGTTTTGTATGGAGTTATGTCTTTTGTTTTCAGTTTCAAAAGGAGCCCCTGCCACTTCATTTGTTTATGACTTTAAGACTGAATAGATCTGTTTTAAATGCCCATACATTGTTTTTTTTTTTTCGCTTGTTTGCTTGCTTGCACACGTTTGTTTGAATCACGATAATGTTCATTACAATGCATAATGACCAAAAGACATTGGAAAACTCACTCATCAACAGGGAAATAAGAAGTTAGGTGACTTACCCAACTTGGGTCATTTTGCAAAGCCTTAATCTCAAAGTCATGAACATTTGTAGTGGCAGGGGCTCCTTTTGAAATTGACATTCATGGCTGACCAGCTGAGAACAAAAGACATAACTCCATACAAAAGATCACATTCTTTATTGTCTCTTTATGACCACCGGTCATTCGCAGCTTTTCAATTTACACTTTATGCCACATTTTTAGATACTGCCTTTTCCCTGATGTAATAATCATAACTAGTAGGGTATTATTTGAAGAAACTTAAATAGCCTTTCTAATGATACC